>JACAZH010000015.1:3000000-3286464 GCA_014462675.1 Mycena sanguinolenta | reverse complement strand
AGGACTTACCGCTGCTTAGAGGTTTTGATACATCGTGACTCTCCGCTAATCAGGGGAGATATGATGTATCAAAACGCCGTATACGCCTGTCCGCCCAGCCCAGCCGTCCTCCATTATATGCGCGTGACTCCTTCCCGTTCCGTCGCGTGCAGTACCGGTAGGCGCTGGGAGAGCGCTTGCCGTGCCGCGCCGTGGAGTAGATGTGCAGAGGCGGGGGAGCTTCTGGTGGGACGGTGTAGTGTTGGCAAAGTTCGGTTCGGTTCAGGTTCGGGGTACTTTTTCCCGAACGCCGAACCTGAACTTCAGTTCGGTTCAGCAATTTCTCTGAACCAGGTTCAGGTTCAGGTTTGACAGGTTCGGTTCGGCGTTCTCCGGCGTTCGAACGCCTGAACCGGACTCGAAATTTCTTATGTACAAACAGTGAAAAAAATAAAGTCCAAAGCTCATCCTTGTCCACATCTTCGCAAAAACCAAAACCTACCTCATCAAGCTCTGCAATCAATGCATCCATCCGTTTAGCTGCGATCTCCCCGCCACTGATATGTCCATTCCGATGCGCGCGGAGTGCTTTGAATAGATCTATATTCAGTCAGTTGCAGAGTTTCGTAAAGTAGAGGCTTCCACTTGAGAATGCACGCTTGGAAGGAGTAGTGTAACCCTGAATCGGGAGATCAGTCATTGGCGGCGAATACAAGCAGAAAGAAGCGCTCACATGGTTTGGATTAACATCCGCCATCTCCTGAATTGACTTGTGCTGTTTGGTATCAATATTCATCGTGTCGGGGTCAGCTTCCTCAACGTCTGTATAGCCGGACGCCGCTGATCCCGTAGACTCGGCGTCGGAAAAATTGTCACTAGAATCCACTGAGCCAGCCAAGGCAGACTATCGGGAAACTTTACGAAGGACAGGAAGCCTTGTTTTCAACAGTTGCCAAAGCATTTTCCGGATCAAGAAGGGCGTGAGTCACGGGTAAAACGACGAGGAGAGGGGCAACGGCAGCCAGCAACAATGGCCACGGGCTTCGCGCGTGTAAAGATGGGTGCAACAGGACGGGAACCGGCGCACTGGGGCCCAGAAATAGGGTGTTCATCGTCGACATCGTAGTAGAAGCTGATTTCGGAGGCACTACCAAGCAAACAATCCGAATTTTGAGCACAACTGAGCATGGAGCTAGACATGGTACAGGGGAAGTATGTGAGAGAATGACTGGGTAGAAAATGGCGAACTTGAGCTACTTATTATACCACGAAAATACTTAGTCATGGGCCCAAAGAATGGGGAAATTTCAGGAGAAATCGTGGCAGACAGCACTTTTGGTCCTGGAAAGGGGACGGAAATTAAATTTTGTAAACTGATTTTACACAGACCGGTGCACAATTTTGCCGATACCGGTTCGGGGTTCGGACGCGTTCGAACGCGTTCAACAATTTCCTCAATGTTGCGAACCCTGAACCGAACCTCAGGTTCAGGTTCGGCGATTTGCTGAACTTGAACCTGAACTTGGCGTTCGGTTCAGTCCGGTTCGGGTTCAGACCGATTTCCCGAACCGAACTTTGCCAACACTAGGACGGTGCGGCGCGTCGTACGGTAGCGTGCAGCGTTGCTCGAGGGGGAGGTGGCAGCGGCAGCGTCTCGCCGCAGAATCGTCGCGACGACGATGACTTGGGTACGAGCACGGGCAGGCGGGGAGGAGACGGGAGCGGGAGTAGGAGGCAATGCGGTGGAGAGCGGGAGTGAAGGAGAACGGGTGCGGACGGCACGGAGGGGACGAGGTGGCGCTGCATGGGTTATCCACAGACGATCGTACCTTTTACGCGGCGAAGGTGGATAATGGTGAGCAATTCCTCCATTCCCTCTTTCGTGTCGTACTCTGGCTGATGGTGAGCACCAGTATGTAGCTTAATAGCGCGCGCATCGGAAGGATAGCGGGTGGTATTATGGCCTCCTCAGCTTGCTCCCCGCACGAGCCAATACGAGCGACGTGCGGAGCGGGGCGCGAATGAATGCGAGACATGCTCTTATGTTCCTTTTGCACCACTTCTCGTCGCTTTTTCTTGTCCTATCCCGTCCTTCTTGGATCTTCATATCCGCGCCGGCCTGCATGCGCTGACATCAAAAGTTTCCTTTTTTTGGAAACCCCGTCTTCCTCAACGCATCTTTTCGTGCCTGGATCTGGCTGCTTCCGTGGTGCGCTGCCCGTTCTGTGTGGCCTCGGAATCCCTGTTTACCGACCACCGCTGCGATGGGCGACTCTTGACAAATTCAAATTATGATGTACCTGCATCGCTACTCCTGACTGGTGCTTCTTCGACGGCTCTTAGCCCACCGGCTTCCGACCCGCATTGCGGCTTCTGCTTGCTGCGTTTCTCTCGCCCCGTGCACTCCCTCATCCTCATTTGCTTCACCACCTTCGTCGTCTCGTCTCCGTCGTTACCCCTGTCGCCGTTTCTTCGCCGTTCACCCCTAACATTATTGCACAATACGACTTTATTTTCGCTTTTCGCACACTTTCGGTCGCAATTTACAAGTACCTCTGGTGTCTACAGTGGCGGCGAAAAGTAATGAGCGGGGTCATTTGGGCTCAATTCTCCGTCAAATTGGCTCAAATAAAATTCCATGGCAAATCTGTCATGATTTCAAGCTCGTTTTAAACATTCAACCCTTTCCTTACCTGTACTGTTGATCGAGAATTAAATAAATTGTGGTGTTTGAAAAAATCGACTTTTCAAGATCAACTTTTATTGAGAAATGGTGCACACAGCATGAAAGTACTTGCAAATAGTACCCCAATAATATGTTGGTTCACCCAAATTCATTGAGGCTTGGGCTCGGAATCCTTGTTACAAGTCAACCATTTTTCGCATTTTTTGCTAATAAATTGGCAAAAAATCCTGAAAACAACCACTTTGCAAAGCACTTTGTGGGACAACCACCTATCGAATTTGGGTGAACCAACATATCATTGGGGTCCCATTTGCAAGTACTTTCATGCTATGTTCACCATTTCTTAATAAAAGTTGATCTTGAAAAATTGATTTTTTTCAGACACTGCCATTTATTTAATTCTTGATCAACAGTTGAGGTAAGGGGGGGTTGAACATTGCAGACAAGCTTGAAACTATGGCAGATTTGCCACAGAATTTTATTTGAGCCAATTTGATGGAGAATTGAGCCCAAACGACCCCGCTCATTACTTTTCGCCGCCACTGTACGTATCGCATTCCCTCTCCCCGTAATCAGTTGTACCTACGCTGCCGCTCTTCCTTGCACATACATTTCCACACCCGAGCTGCATTCCTTTGTCATCACCCCACGTACATTCGCTTAGGACTTGAAATTCAATATCTTTTCTCCGTCCTCTTCCTCGTGCCACTTGGCTCGCGCATTACCGACTCCCATCAATCTTAAGCAATTTAATATGGACGGAAACCAAACGGCCGCGAATTTGGGCGTGCGGATACAGCACTGGATGGATAGCATGGATGGGGATGGGGGATATCGGCGAACGTGAGTTACTGTTCTCTTTTTTTATCTCAATGTTTTTGAGATGAAAGAAGAGGGATTCTGAGATGAAAGCGGAGAACCGAGAGAGATCAGATCGGAATCTGTCGCGCGTCTTTGTGCCCAGCTTTGTGATTGAACACTGGTGTAGTGCGCATCCCTCGATGTGAATTTTGCTTCCAACCTCGATGAATCCGCTTTGGAAATCTGAGAGGGCAGTTGCGCTATCTCTACCATTTCCTCGTAGTCAATCGCAAAAATTTGTCTTCAAGACGGAAGGTATTTAACCATAATATAGGATATCTCAAGCTAGAAAACGATCCGCTCGGCATGCTCATACAAGCGCATAACGGTGAGTAACACAATGAGTCCAAACTTGAGCAGTTCAACCAGTTTTGCAAATGAACTGTGCTTTGCAGCATTGTCGCTGCAAAAAAACTCTTGCATAGGGCCCGAAGGATCTATCTCGTCGTTCAAATCACAACAACGCACGGGCCGTGGTAATATACCATTCTGAACATGGTCTTCGGGGTGGCTTGAATCATTTCTTTCATCGTCTCGTTCCAGTGCCAAACGTTGCTCCTGGACTGACACGTTGTGTCAGTACGAATGAGACGGTGGCGATGTATACATTCACTTACCATGTGGAACAGAACCGGATAATTCATAGAGAGGATAGCCGAGCTGACGCGCAACGTCTTGACTGTCCGGATCGACACCTTTTCCCTCGTGGAACTTGCGCAGTCCAGCATAAACGTTGTCATCCCAAAATTTTGCGCCAACCCTGGTTGTCAGCTTTATAGGCGGGAATCCCAGACATGACGCTTCCTCATCGCTGAGTGGCTCGTTGCCCGATGAATCTAGGCACCAGTACGCTGGACAGTCGGGCCATCGAAACGACACTGGCCCAGTCTTGAACTCCGCTGGTGAACAGAGGAACAAGTAGCCAGGGGGAGGATGCTGCACCGGAACCGAAATGGAGACAGAGAATCGAACCCAATGAACGAGCACTGTTGAGAGTGGGTGATGTCAAAGGCGGATGAAAACATTATTGAGGCGCCACGCACTGTAATCCCTGCAATTTGAATGACTTTTGAGCTGGGTGAATATATAACTTGCTTGTGAAAGCCATGATTCGGCATGAGATTTTGGTGACCACATGCTGATTACGCTGCCGAATACTTCCCTGCAGTTATACCTGAAAGTCCATTATTAGATGACACGTATCCTCCGCGAAGCCCTCTGCGAAGCACATGTACCGGACAGGTCCATCCCCCGCCGGCGAGTTTCCGAGCCAAATATGAAACCAGGACTCGAGCGTGGGCCCTCCGCCTGAATCAGGTACCACCCATGCGATCTCTGTGGCATCTTCCCATTTACAGGCCGAAGGGCAGCGAATTATCGAGCCTAGCTTCACCTCTGCCTGCACTGGCGCATAGTTGCTTCGGTGCTGGGGGAGACACCAGTGACAAATTGAATACCATTGCTGCAAGGCAAGCGAGGCGATTACTCGGGATTCCTGCCTTGGATCATGCAGAGTTTGTATGCTGCCAGGTGGCGTTAATGTCCCCGTCATACGTATCCTGTCCTCTATTTCAATCGTTCCAATTTCAATGCAGAGTCGTCCAGTCGAACGTCGTACCCACGGCGTAGTGAAACGCTGAGATTTGGCTTGAATGGACTGTTAGGCCATGAGTAATAACGTGCCCAGTAACGCATCGAGTCCAGTGTACGCCCACAGTAGCGGAATGCTTCCTGTCACAGAGTTGGACAGGGAACGAGATTTGTAGGCTGGCTCACATTATCATCCACGTTCTAGCAGAGTTTTAGTTCCGTATGTCATTCAGAGGGTCAGGCACACACACCGTGTACGCATAGATGTAGGCTTGCAAAATAGCAGAATGACGGAAGGACTCCAGAAACTGGTGGAAGGGGATCAAATCTAGCAACTTATCAGGTCGGCAATACGGACGCTGATCAACGATCACACACCATCATGAAATACCGAAGCATGAATTCCGGACGAACTTGCAGTCGCGTAAAGTTGGAGAATATGTGGGTGCCTATAAGTAGAATCAATCATGATCTAATGAGGGTGCTGCATCCCCACCGAAAGCTTGAATGGAAGGAAACATTTTCTGACCATTCCTGATGGGAGATGACGACAAGTACGGTCGGAAAATTATGAGATCGCACCCTTTCTGCATCATAGCCTTCCTACAAAGCGACAGTCATCGGTGTACTGAGGCATCCCACTCGAGCCGAGTACATCCGGCGAACGATGCCTCGGTGGTGGCTGCGCGATGACACTACACCAACCGCCTCAACCTGACGTATCTCATTGCGAAGATCAATACTGCCCAGCGGTATCCTCAGATAATCTACGGGCCTCCGACATGAATCAATTCAGAAATGCGCGGAAGTTAATCAAAGTACCTGGAGGCGCAGGTGTTGTAATGTTGTGGCTGGTGAAAGTCCCGCCCGCGACAAAGAGGTGCTGAGAGTTGGGGAAAAAGGCGCCTCTGTAGCTGGAGTAGACGCCAACAGTCACGTCGTGAAAATGCGATGGGATTTGAGAGGCGACGCACGCTGACTCTGTGGGAGGCAACGAGTTGGAATCTGGATCCGGAGGTGTGCGGCCGTCCATGGGGGCGAGGGAAGAGAGAGAGAGAGCTTTGGCGCCGGCGTGTCAGAAGCCGTCGTCTCATCTTGGGGCCGTGCTACAGCCACGGAAAGATGTTCACAGCCTTCAAATATAGTCCAATTATTCACACAGACCGCTGCGGTAGATAGCCAGCTGGCAGGCTTTGACAACCAGAACAGGCGAAAAGAACACTGACTCTGGGCACACTGTAATCCGTGAGCAATTAGCCTGGAATCTCCGCACCGTGACAAAACAGCGTCGGAGCCAAACTCGGAACTGCGCGAGTATATAAGAGCCAAACATAGGAAAAGAAGCCAAATGGAAACGAGAATCTATAAAGACTGGCACGACATCGATCAGCCTTTCCGAGAGATACAAAACAGATGTGGCATCCGAAGCCTTGAGCCAACGACGTTCCAAAAGGGAGAATCGAGTTTGGTGCGTCCAATTGGTGACACGGGCAGAAAATTGAGTAAACCGAGATTAAGTTACTTTTACCCTCCTGAGGTCGGGAACACGGGAAATTGAGGTGTCCATAACTCTGAGTAGAACTTGGAGTCACTGGCACGAACTACATGCGTCGGGGAAAGAGGGAGGGATGAACCTGTAAATGGAAGCGGCTGTCAAGGCCCGTCAAGAGATTCGATGAGATAAACTGCAGGACGATGTGAGCACAAGTTGCTGGAGATGCCGCGAGGTTCGCTTGTCAGGGTCGTCGGTTCGTAGAGCTGGCATATATGTGTTAGGACATGCAGGTAAAGTCAAGACTAGGGTAACCTTCCGACAAACGATCTGGTGCCGATCGTGCTCACGAAGAGGCAGAATCTTGACGGCAAAAGTAGTCTAAACAAGGACCAAGCGTCGTCATTTTCGTTCAAGGAATCAAGGACAGGAAGACTCAGGGCCGCCTAGGTCCTAGTCGGATGTGTATTGCGAGAAACTGATCGAGTCCAGTTCACATATTTGAGATGCATTCCAGTCGTAAACCACGTATCAACTACATATCATTACAGTTTGCCGGATAAAAGACTGTGTTGAGTGAAGAGAGCGCAGTCCAAAGGATAGACGATGTCGATTTCAAGGTTCGAGGCAAGGGGCTATCCGATAGTCGGAAGAAAGATAAAATCATTTCAGGAGGCTTGAGATGCACGAGTAGAAAAATATAGCCGTTGTTTGAGCTACATAGGACCAAGCCGAGGGACAACCTGAGATCTGTGATGAGCGTTCGGTGCAAGGAGGGTTTGATCACGGCATCTCCCGCACAGCCACAACTCCTCTTCCTCTGCCATGTCCGCGATTTCCGACCGCCCTCTGCGATGGCCGCGATCTCAAAATCAAGAAGACGTTCAAATGAGCACGAATGGGGGGCTGAAACTATGTTGGAGAGCAACGGATCGAGCGCCCTTGGGGGTATGAAAACTAATTGGTGCGTGTCTTTTTTTCAAATTTCTGCGCTTCGCATTGCCGTTTATAACCCATTCATTCATTCGGTAGCGGTACCTCTCAAGCACAGCAATATGTTCGTTGACCTCCTGGGATAGCTGGCGAATGTCTGAATCTTTCGGTGGCAATACTTTAAGCTGCGCGCAAGTCCAGCCACATTCCACTTCGTCCCATCGGCCCTGCTCTTCCGATTGCGCTGCGCACCAGATTCGGAGTCGAGAAGGACTCGACCTCTCCGTTTACATTTCCTCGATGGTTTCGCTATCATTTTTTGTTCTTTCGCGATAGTGGCGTCCACAGCGACGCTCGCCATCTCTTTCTCGGTCCACGCTATGTTCCTGGCTTTTCTGTCCACATCGTATGTCGTTCCTCCACTCCCCTCCTCTCCACTCCCCTCCTCTCCACTCCCCGTTAATGTCGCATCACACAGACCCACGGACCGACGTGTCGAGCCCTCGATGACGATGTCGTCACCGAGCGGGACGAGCGCAGATACGCAGGAATTGCTGCGGTATCTAGAATCGTGTGGAGACAGCGGGAATTGGATGGGTTTAGATGGCACGAGTGAATGGGTATCGCCGAGGTTCGTGGTTTTTCCTTTCGTTCTCGTTTTTTTTCTTCCCCGCGTGTTTTCTTACTCGCCTTTCCCTTCGCCTTTTCTGTCTTCAACTCTCATGCCTTTGAATATGTGCTGACGTCTGCACCGCAGAAGATTTGCTCGTCAACCCACGCGATGTTGGGCATTTTGGCACCTTCGCCTTCCACGCCGTCCGCGTCCGTGTCCGCGACCATCATTTCCTCCGCCGCGCATACCCATCCCTGCAACTCCACGTACCCGTCCTTGTCCCTTCGCATCCACCTTGCTTTCGACTGGACGACTCCACTCCAAATCCGCGCGAGTCGTGCGGTGCGCTTGGTGGAGTCTGCGGAAAGCGCTTCATCTCCGCCTGCAACGACTATGACAGGTCCACGATGAGGATGACGAGGACGTGCCCTCCCCGCCACGAGGGTCGTCGCCCGAGTCATGTGGTGGCCCTTCGAGGAGAATGTGTGCGTGTGTCGAAGCGGAGGGGAAGGGCTTGAGTCGAATAAGAGCACGGACACGAGCACGGGGAGCAGGAGCTAGGGCGGGTTCGTGGGAGGGAGGGTATGATCATGAGATCGACCACCGACTGCCGCTGGATGCACGAGTATTTTGCGCCAGAGCGAATAGCGATGGATCCCATGGACGTGGTACGTGTCCTTACTTTTTCTCGTCTTCATACCGTTTCTAATTCTTTTTTCGATCGTCAGAATTTCACTCGGCGACGGTTGCTAGCCGCGCTTGGCCTCAATCGATCGCCCAGATCCGCTGCTCCTGCCTCTGCCGTCGCACACGACATCCGCCTGCACGTCGTGCTCCTCCTCCGTTTACCTTCATCACGACCGACATCTTCATTCATCTCCACCTCGTCCGCGTCCACCGACATCGTGGCCTTCTCGACATCCGCGTATGCCACCGCTTACTCCATGTCCACATCGCCGCCGCCGCCGCCGACATTCGCTTCCACGCACCAAGACCCCCCTTCACCTCCTCCGCATCCGGCTTCGCCACCAGCGACCAGGACCGCTCTTCGTCCAGCCTGCAAACCCCCCACCGCAGCACAGGCACAATACTCCTCCCGTCTCCCCGTGTTCGTTCTGCGGGTGGAGGACGAATTGGTGGTGGACGCCAGGATGTATCCGCGCCAACTGGCGATGACGTGGCATGAGCATGGGCAGGAGTGGACGCGGAGCAGGAGTGAGAGCTGAGGCGGAGCGGGTGGCGAAGAGTACGA
The DNA here is from genome assembly GCA_014462675.1 of Mycena sanguinolenta. Taxonomy (NCBI): domain Eukaryota; kingdom Fungi; phylum Basidiomycota; class Agaricomycetes; order Agaricales; family Mycenaceae; genus Mycena; species Mycena sanguinolenta. Next base: position 3,277,058 of record JACAZH010000015.1, on the reverse strand, counting down.
GGGACAGGGCGGTGCCAATGAGGTGAAGAGGCTTCTCGAGGAGCGCGAGGAGGGCGGGGGTGGGGGCGGGCGGTGGGAGCGGAGCAGACGAGCGGCGAGGCGACGACGAGCGAGACGGCATCTGGCTCAGGAACACCGAAACGGTGAGCACATCATTCATCTCCTCCATCGCCGTCGTATCGTACTTTGGCTGACGATGAGTAGGTATCGCGCGTTTGCGGGTGTGCAGCGGGGGGAAACTACTACTTGCTTCGCAGTCTTGCTTACGGCCTCGACCCAGGAGCGCAGTGGGAGTGGAGGAACCACCACGTACCTCTCCTTCTCTTCTTCCTCGTCTCGCTCCCTACACCGAGCAAGGCGAGCGACGCACAAGGCAGCTGGAGGACGAATGAGAGGCTAGGGTTAAATCCGTTTTTGGCTCGTCAGGACTTTACCGCGGCTACTATCCGCGCTCGGCCTCAATCGACGTCTCATCGCCGTTCACCTCCGACATCGACATCCATCACCTCCCCATCCCCCCTTCACCTTCGCCTCCACTTCCCAGACCCACCGCCTCCCGCGTCCCCGCTGCCCTCGATCCCAGTACCCGACGCTGCGCAATGTATGCGCCTCTCCACCGTCCCGGTTAGTTGTCCCGAGGCGGCAGCTCTACGGCGGGTACGACTGCGACGTGCGAGATGACGGCTAGCCCACCTTCACGCTGCACAGGCTCTCCGCAGTCGTGCCGCAGTGAGCTCGGGAGATTCGAGACGCGTCCAAGAGCCTGAGCAGCATAAGTACGAGCGGGAGCAGGTCGCGATGAGCGCGGGGGGAACGCGAGACGACGAGGATTGTCCTGGATAGGTGGCGAGCGGCGCAGTGAGCCGACAGGGGAGATTCTGCGCGGGTACTCCGGAGACAGCCAGGACGGTGAGTATTCCACTTCCTTCATCGTATCAGGGCTGATGACGGGCGGCAGCGCGTAGGTCAATAGCACGAACGGTGATGCGAGTGCGCGGCGGGCGAGACTACGGCGTCCTTTCCCCCCCCCTCCTCTGTGTACCGAGCTGCGTGCGGAGGAGCGGGAAGGTGAATACGAGACACGCCCCGCCACCGGATAGCTTCTTCATGTCCGTCGAAGATTGCCGCTACCGGTTGAGCTCGTCAAAACCAGGACGACAGCCGCCGGCCCCATCATCAGCGCCATCGCTGTCTTCACCAGCACCCGCAGGGCCGCGGCCGACGCAGATGCGGACGCGCGAGCTCGAGCTCGAGGGGATGACCGCTGATGGCGCGCCGTCTTAGTTTCGCGAAGTGGAGCGCGGAGATGTCACATTGCCGAGGAAGACATGGATGTAGTGGACGTGCTCGTGGGTGGGGTGGGCGCGAGGCTTCCGTCTTGCGGCAGCAGTATGAGCAGGAGGAGTACGAGGGAGCGAAGGCGGCGGAAGCGTGCATGAGCAGGACTTCGTCCATCGACGCCGCTCCTTCTTCTTCGTCCTTCTCTTTATCATCCTCTGCCTGCGCGCCTTTTCCTCCACGTCCTATCCTCTCGTCGCTTCCTTGCCTCTGGAAATAATCTCCTTGACACTCCTCAAATCCCATCCCCCCAACTCGTCGATTTATTCATCGCAGGCCGCTACCCGTCTGTACTTCGCTCCTCCCTCCCTCCCTCGCGCCCTCTCCCGCCCCACCTGCGCCGTCTTGCCAGTATACTCCATCCCGCTTTCGTTTCGTCTCGATGATTGTTTCCTTTTGGGGATAACGCTCCGCACCCGCTCCGTACCTATCCGATTTCCTGGATGATGCTGCATTTTTTATTAATTCATGCACGTTTTTCATGCCGTCCACCCACCTGTTTTTGGTTCCTCTGGATTCCTACCTGACACACCGCACGATGTACCGCCCTACCGCTCTCGATATTATTTTCCTTCATCTATATCTCCGTTTACGCTCCGCCGGATTCCATGATACACCCTGACGATCTCCTGTCAGTCTCTTTTGCGCAAAGCTCGCAGCGATTATAATCGTGCGAATATCGCCGAGTACCGTGATGGACGAATGCCCATTGGCTTTCGCCCACGTTTCTAGTTCTAACTCATCGCATGCATCATTCATCCTAACAATTCCCTCGTTCTTGAATCCTGCGTCTGAGATGACTCTTCAATCATTGGCACCCCAAACTGATAACTTCAAAGCATCAAAGCCATCCCCTTGAAAACAGACCACAAGCAGGCCTCATTTAATAAAGTCCCCTTGACAATCTGGCCGTTAATTCGGCCTAGTCCCGGATTCGAAACGATTGATTACAACACTTGCTCGCGGGAATCATCACATTTTCAAGCGTGCAGCAATTTACATCACTACTTCAATTCTAGTCTTGAATTCTATCGCTAGCGGAGCCTTTCCCGATCGCGAGCATCGCGAGCCTCTCAAGGATGCGAGAACATCGAGGAAGAAGAAACCGTTTCCTTTACCGCCATGGAATTGTCGTGGACAAGCTTCGACGTCTGCCCTAATCTCAGATCCATTATATACGGATCTAAACGCTGGGAAAGCAGCGCCACACAGTATTCTTTTCTCCGCGTGGCGCGGTCACGTTTCCAAACCAATCCCAGTTATCCATTCAAAGCCAAGTTGACTTCGTTTCGCCTGCTCTCCCGCGCATCTCATTGTGACTATGTGCGTCGCACAATCGATATTGTGGCTTGGATCCGACCGTTCCAGAATGAAGGGTTTGACGTCGCATTCTTACGTCGCAATCTTAGGTGAAGGCGAAACCATGGAGTATCTGCGTCGTAGGTTCATTTAAATCGACGCCGAGGACTTTGAATATTTGTAGACATTTTGCATTCTCCCTTCGGCCGTGAACTTCGCTACAGAAATAGACGATCTGCAACTGAAGAGAAAGGCACATTGGAGCGCCTCAGCCCACAGCACGACCCATTCCCTGTACTGAACAAGAAGCAGCGAGACTCGGAGCCCTTCAATCAGCGAACGACTACGCCGATGAGTAATCTAAAATTTCCTGTCGCGAAAAACGACCGAGATGAATAACAACCGGATGCAAGAGGGAATTGAATTGGGACAGTCAACTCGAATCCGTCACTTGAAGAGTCCCGCGTGCGTCTAGATTGAAGTCCGAGACGGATGCAAACAGGTCGGAGGGAACGCGGTTGTAGATAGGTAGCTCAAACGCGTGTGGAGGGAACGGATCTCAGCGTATGCGGATCTACCAACGATTCACAAAAGGAGGTCTCTACATTGCAAGAACAAGCTTCAAAACCTGCACCGGGAAGAAACGAAGCCTCAAGTAAGACCACAGAAGCCAAGGAAGTGGGTCGCCTTTGGGTCATACCCACGACCGACCCACGACCATGTAAATGTGTCATCTGAACCACTGCGTAACCAAAATCAAGACTGCTCAGTCCGACCGCTGTTCGCATCGCAGGATAAGCCTAGCTGCAAATCTGTGAGCGTATCATGTAGCAGAAAAAAAAGTTATTATTTTTCTGGAGATCGTTGCCATCGTCGTCGCCCAGCTCTCAAACCGCGATCTTGCTGCAGAGAATCTTGACCTCTCTAGTGGTGGCAAGGTTCGGTTCGGAAATCGGTCCGAACCTGAACCGAACGCCGCGTTTAGGTTCAGGTTCAGAGAAATGCTGAACCTGAACGCCAAGTTCGGTTCGCGGTTCACTCCTTGACCGGTTTTTACCTCTCTCGGAGCTTCTCGAGGATCCAAATGCATGTGGAATGGCCACATAGGGCACAGAGTTCTGCCTATGACTTTCATGAGATGCAGCTGTACCCGTCCAGCGCTCCTCATGGCACGATCCACATCCCTGCCGAACCGGGATCCTAAATTCTTGAGCGGTACGAGTTCAATCTCACAAGGGCCTGCGGTGAAGTCAAATATGATACACGACACTTCGCGAGGATTGTGTTGCAGGAGGAGGCGTTGCTTCTGTTCAATTTCTTCTCGCCGCGTCGTGCAGTCGTGCTCCGTTGTGATGTGCGTGTTCCCCAGCGCCAATGGCTACCGCATTCGATGCAGTAAACTTCCAGTACTGTAGTTTTCCCTTCAAATCGACATGAGGGTCACGCGTGACCCAATTTAGCAATTCGACATTTCGGTAATGACAAAATTTCGGTGTTTGGGAACGAAAAATTTGGAAATTTTCGCCTTTTTGACAATTTTTGGGCGATTTTGGGGGCTGCGTGACAGTTTGGAGGTTCGACAGTTGAAACCAATGGCATTCGTGCGACCATTCGGACTGTAAGGAGGCAAAATACCCTGAGGGACGGGGGAAGCCGAGGGAAGTTTGAGACACTGAGCGATAGATACATCCTAAAAATGCGAGGGTGGTGGTAGCAAGTAGAGAAGGTAGCGTCACGCTTGATGTGACGGTTCAGTTCGAACTTCTTGGAAAACGTGTTGCGCGACGGGCTTTCGGATTTGTTCACGGGGAAGAGTCCATGTTCTTCCTATCCTCCCAAAATTCGAAGCCATATGATCAATGGGAACTGAATCCATGTTTGTTTTAAGTTCGAGGAGAACTCCAGTTCTCTGACGCGAGCAAGTACATAGTGGTGTGCTGATGCTTCTTTGGTCAAACTATGTCTTCGCCCATTATGGAACATCTCAAGACGGTAGAACCACAGCCCAGAAAGTCGGTGCATTCGAAACATTTCTGCGCACAATGACTAAGAGGAATAGGAAGGAAAATGAGGACATTGGTCGGCTTACCACAGTATTTTCTTGAGAGTGGTGTTTCTTGTGTAGTTCCCGTCGCACCTTTTCGATGGGCTACCTGGTATCAGGTTGAGGGCCCTTCATTGAAACGCGGCGCGACAGTTAAACTGCCCCGCGTCGTTGGGTGGGTCTTACAGCAAGAGCTAGGTTACCTAGGTATGGTTATTCGTGCCGCTGTAGGGCACAGCCCAAGCATCGCCTCTAGAACATGCAGGCAGGAAGTCTGTGCTCGGGAATTTCTCTCTCGAGAATCCAGCCTGTCAGTTGTCCGACATGTCGTACGTTCCGGCTCTTGATGCAGTTTTGGACAACTATATCCTGTGAGATTTCGGCTTTCTCGGACAAACGGCAATGTTCAACATGATAGTAATTGATGTGAGCAATGGCTCCCAACACTGGACGCGATGCCGGTAGGATTGTTAGTCCACAGATATGCGGTTGACTAACTTTCCGATCCTTATTCCTTTGTTCGCACGAATGCTTAATTTTTTTCGGTTTGTCCAGATCTCAAAATTTGAGTGAACGTTATGAACCATCTTGATATAGGGCTACAAATTCTTCGTTCCCATCCCATCTCATACATATCAGCCATTGATCACTTCATAAATTTCCTGATCGGATATCGAGGACCTCCAAGCTCACTCCCATTTGGATTCGCCACGCCCCAAGAGAACTGCTTTCAGGGTCTTCTTGAACGCCGTGACCACGGCCCACACGGACAATGGTCAACGTCGGTGCGATGTTCTATCATTCCGATTGAGTCTGCGACCAGAACGAGGAAGGGAGTTCTTGACTCACAACTACCTGTGTAGATACACCAACCATGACGCAGTACCAATAATCCCCCGGTGCGTTTTTCCATTGCACGGTTATGACCAGTAAAATTGCACAGATGCAATAGAGTGCACCTGATTCAAGTCTACAAAATCAACTGCACGACAATGGAAACTAATCTATCTGAACGGCTTACATGGCACTGATAGCATTGTTGTACTGTCTCCGCACCGCGTTTTCGATGCCAACATGAAATGCCTCTCGTTGTATCCACAATATTCGACCAGCTGGCGAATTGGTTGAGTCAGAAAATAAGTATTTAAAAATATGCGGTAGTTTCACCGGTCAAGACCATCAGGACTACATTTGTGGCGCAAGCCATAGAAAATAGGAGGGTTCGACTCAGTTGGTTGCGTTTCATACTGGAGAAACATGCGGTTGCTGAGGAAGCCTCCATCAACTCTGCAACGAAAAAACAGAATGCGAGACTCACCGAAGGTAGCTACGATGAGACTCGCGGGCAAGATGGCTGGGGTTCGTCGCGACCCCCAGATCACATAACAGCGATACAACTGGTATAGGGATCCATCAAGGGAAGTTCACTTTTGACTAAAGCAAACAGCACACAAAGAAGATATCAGTCACCAGACTAAGAACATATGTGCGCTAAGTTCACGATTCAGGACAGAGAAAATGAACGAACTTATTGAGAGTGAAAGTAATGTCTCCCGCCATCGCAACGGTAGTCCATGCTTCAGAGAGTTTCGATTGCGGAAGAGTTGATCCAGGATCCTGATTCGTATCCGCAATTATTCGAGCCCACAAGATACTGTTTACGCAAAGGAGCGCAAGTTGCAATGTGCTCAGCACGGCGGTCGTCAAGGCGGCAATGAACAGAATTTTCCTCGCCTTCGTTTTGCGGCGATAAAGGGTGACAATCGCAATCGTAAAGAGGACGACGTAAATTCCTGGGCACTACGTTTGGACTGAGGTTGCTTTGAGGACGTTTGGGGGACACACCGTAGAACAATAGAGCGGACTGGGTCCATTAGTGAACGCCACTGGTGAATTCATTCCACGCACGCATACTTGGCCGACGGGAGCGAGCAACAGGCGGGGCCATGCTGTTGTAGAGGGGGAGCTCATGGTAGGAAGGCAACAAGATGCTCAGCGCTGCAATGCGTGCTATAAAGCAGCCCGATACCCCGTGGTTTTGGAAGATAGATTATAATCATACTTAACAGCACTGAGAGCATTAATATTCGAATATTTTTTATCAGATCATAGCCCTTCTCACCGATAAAAATCATTGCTCATGATCCACTGTGAGTATACACGGTCTCGAGGTCGAAATATCGGTGGATAGAATGTGAGGTCGGACAGTTTAACTTCTCCCTTGAGTATTACTTCGCGTATAGCTATCGAAGCATATGGACGGAAGAATACGGAAGACAAGCGCGAGCGCGAAGATCTGTCTCTCTCATGTTAAGAGGGCAACAAGAGATAACTACCATTTAACATCTGTCATGGTGGTCTGGATCTGATGTGCATCCTCAACAGCGCGACTGTACATGTCACATGAACTAGTGTTCAAAATTCCACCAGTATTAGTGCAGCAGGGGAGCGTTGGACCTTATTCAAACGGACCGATTCATTTTTTTTGAACATAGAGAAATGATCTTCGAGAGATTGCAGATATGAAGGATCCTTGAATGTCAAAGGCAGTTCGGCTTGCGGGAGTTCCCAGAACCCGCAACCTCATCGCAATTTTATCGTCCGCTTGCCAGACCAGGCGTACCGCCCATCTTTTGTGATCGAACGCACATTTTATCATATCCATCTTGCTAAGACCAATCATTCATCAATTCACGGCACACTGACCTCGAACATAATGTTGATGGTTTGTCTGATGCGATAACTTTGAAACGCGTCAGGCAAGGCCTAACAATACATTGTTGTTCAATTTCCTTGGCTTCGTTTGTATACCGAAGCCACAGAAGACCGAATTAAACAATGACTTCGAACATAGATTCAAAAGAACATCGGTTGAATTGGATTTTTTCTGTATTTCTTCGCGGCTTTTGAGGGCTTTGTGCGAACATTTGGGGTCAGATCTAAAGTTCGGACAAAATATTTGGATCTGAAATTCGGGCAAGATTTGGTCTGTGAGGATCCAGAAAGTTCAGACGAAATTTCCTTGGTAGCCAATTTTAGTACAAGGAATAATCACCGGTCCTACGCGACGCGTACACGCGACCGAGTCACGTGTTGACATAAATGACAAATGATCGACGTGTGGCAGCTCCCACCATGCTCCCTCCGTTTCTGGCCTCACTGAGTCTTGTCGCCGCTCAATCCTCAGCCTCCGGTCGTGGCGTATCGCTGCCACTTAGGCCCGCATGCCCATGTCAGACAAAGACGCCGAATTACTCCGAGACGGAATTGCAAAAGAACTTCTCTCTATGAATCATATGGCAGACAGCTCTCTCGTTCGGGCAGTGGCACGCGATGGGCGGATGATGCAGAAGTATTTGCCTCTCCGCGCGGGCAAACTGGGAAGTGAGTACTATAACCGGACGCGGCAAGCCGCTAACCGCGCGGCGGAGGGAAACCTGACATGCATTTGGCCAATAGAAGTTCTTCGGCCGTCAGGGTCTCGGAACTTGTCCCACATTCATATATAATCTCTGCGCTCCTTATTCTCGTCTTTATTTCTCATCATGGGTTCGCCTTCCATTCCGGATGTTCTCATCGGAGAGGCGGCCCCACTCAACCCAAAGACCGCTGGCGATTGTCAAGATAAAGCGGGAGTATGTTCTCCCACTGTTCCAGCTGCAAGAACTGTAGAGGACGCCATCTCGACCCGCAACATCCTCCTCACCCGCTTCCCCCTCGAACTCGTCCACTTCATCCTTGATCACGCAGAATATTGGGTACGGATCAGTGCGAAGCGCAAGGACGAGATCGCAGTCTGTGCGTCGGCCGTATTTCACGCCAACGCGTCCGTGGAGTATCTTATCACCATCCCCATTGTTAACCGCGGCCCTGAGGACGTTCGGCTCAAGGTAGCGCGCGTGGAGTTCACCATTGTTAGTCATGATCAGGGATGGTGCGATGAGCCAGGGCTAAAAGGTGCGAGTTTCCTTTTTTTTCGGTCTTGCTTCGTTAAACTTCTCCTGGTAGGCACTTATGAAGGATACACTTGGTTCGCAGCGGCGATCATGCGCCCCGACGCCGCCGATTCACCCGTCGCACACGTGCCCAATCCCACTGGTCCGAAAGGAAGCAAGAACTGGGAGATTCAACGCAACTTTTGCGCTTCAGGGGAGTGGAGGCGGCATGTCGTTGTCTGGAACGAAGCAGGGGAAACGGTGAAGGGGACAGGGGCAGGTACCGGAGAGGGCTTCATTCCCTCCCTCGCGCCAGGCGACCGCATTGCCGTCATCGCGCGAGCATTGGTGAGTCCAGGCTCCCGCGAGTGGCGCCGAGACTTACATTTTCCCGCAGTGTCCAGGGCGTGTCAATTGGGTTCAGAGTGCTGATGTGTCGCTGTACTATCGTCTCGCCTGAACGCACAGATGCGTGTTTCATTTCATCTCTTGTTGGACATTCAACGTGTATTTCTGGATACCCACATGTGTAATATATTGATTCCCTTCTGTGGTCCCTCTGGTTCCTTTTTGAAGTCTGGTCCCGCTGTCGAAACCATTTCAGGAATAGCTGTTTCGCTAACAGTCCTCCGACCATTTTTTCATAGACTGTATCAGCGAAGGACGATTACCCATGCTCGAGTCCAGGAAGCGAACAACGAGGCGAGGAAGGCTATGGTGATATTCATATCTTCTTGTGCGCAACATTTTACGACCTTTCGCTTCAACAGACGAGGCACTATAAAGGTGCGCGATACATCCTTAATTCGCATTTCGATTCTGAAAAATTGTAGGTGGGTCCAAGTACGGGTTACATGGCGGTTGGCTCCGATACTCATTCGCGCAACGCAAAAAAACTTTGGTCGAGGAATCCAACTTGGCAGTGATGCTGAAATTCCGTGGCCGCACTCTCGGCGATTATTTGAATGAGGTACATACCGGCCGTCATAGCTTCACAAAACATTCAGGTACTCTGACCCCTTTTTTTCTCATTCGAAGATTTTACCAAAATTGGCTACATTTTGGCTGAATGGAAGTTAGTCTCAGATTGAAGATGTGAGATATCGTATCAGTAACCGATTGAGTCGAAACCGACTCTGATGAGATTAATCCCCGAAATAAGATCTGGGGTATATTTCGGGGGAGATCGTACAGAACATTCCGGCCTGCATTTCATCAGGATTGAAATGTCTCAAAACACCAAATATCTGACATGCCGAAATGGCTGCCGACATATTGAGTTTTTACGGGCCGTATCGACTCGCATATTGTTCGAGTCGAAACTCCGACTTTTGCCTGTGCAGAAATGTCTCAGCCTTCCCGACCCAGAAGCATTTCGGGGAAGCTGGAATGCAACATTTCGAGCTCCATCTCGACGAAATTGATGTTTCCTCTGGAATCAAACGTATCAGCAGCACTGAAATGGCCACCGAAATGTGACAGGCCAGAGTACATTCCAATGCTGCCGAGGTCGGCACGGAAGGCATCAAGAAATTCCTCATTTCAACTGGGATCTTGGCTTAATTTAATTGTTTTGGGCAGTTTCGGCACTGAGTCTGGGCCAGCCGATTCCCAATACGAATTTCTGCTATTCCAGAGGCACGGATGCAGACACCGTTATTTTCACAGTTCTTTTTTTGTAAAACCTCATTTCTAAACTGTCTAGTACGGCGGCAGCAAAGACTTGGGAATGCGGGAACCCAATAAACTGCCGCCACAGAGTGAGTTTAATTTGAAGACCCCACTCCAGCAATTTGGGTTTCAACTATTGGCTGGTAAACATCCATGATCAACCTCCGGTAAGCAGTCTCCGGTAAGCAATTGCAATGCCAGACAAAAACCTTGCATACATATGAATTCATCCGTCAAAGTTGATTCTAATGTGTAGCACCAATGAGTACCACTATCGGACGAAGTCGGCCGAACTTCATGTTTGTTGATGCGTGCCTGCAGCTTTGCTTTTTTTTTTTTCCCCTGCCACCACAACCACGGTCTTGTTCGCTCGGTTTCTAAGTTTGCATAGCTTGGAGAATGCACGCGCTCATCCCTCATTCGCTCACTCGGCTGACGATTCACGTCGGCGCCGTCAGTCTCTGCGGAGTCGAATCGGAGCAGGTGCTTGAGAAGCAGTGCCACATACTCTCCCCTTGGAACTTTCTTCCTATCTTGGTTCTTTTACCCGCCTCTCCGCCTTCACGCCGACAAGCTGCGTCGCCGTGCTAGTCGTCTGTGTGAAGTCACAAGGACTTTGACACCGACGTGGAAGTGCTTTGGGTTATTCTCTCCCACACCTCCCACCATTCACTCAGGATTTCTGTACTCATAAGACAATTCATCGCTATGTATAACCTTCTATAATCCACACTCTTGGCGTTTGTGTTCTCTTTCTGACAATTCTCGAATTATCTTGGCCTTCTCGCACTCGGTCTTCCTGGGTTCAGCTGCTTACGGATCGCGAAGAAGACTGTGCCGACTAAAAGCTCCGGGATTGGTGGTTTTTCTAGCACTATATAGGCAGTACTGGCTTCACGGCTGAGAATTACGTCCAGAAGATGTTCCTCTCCTGGCTCCTACTGAGTGTGCTGGGCCTCGTTCAACATAGCGTCGCCAAGATCTACGACGATGTGTCTGATCTTCCCGGGTTCGAATATGACTTCGTCATCGTTGGAGGTATGATCCTGAGCAATTAGCTGCGATTCCTGACGAACGATGGAAACTAGCTGGTGCGGCGGGAAACGTCGTCGCCAATAGGTTAACTGAGAACGCAAACTTCTCGGTTCTCGTACTTGAAGCAGGCGTATCGTCAGTTCCTACTAGTTTCGCTCTCTCCAATAGTGGGTGCGATTGACCTTTGTCCAGTAATGAGGGGATCATCGACTCCTCCGTCCCCTTCTTGGTGGAAAATTTGCTTTCTGGACCCGCCTCCTACGAGTGGAATTACACCACGACGCCACAAGTTGGACTGAATAATCGGGTCGTTCCGTACCCGAGAGGTGATACTCGGAACTATTCTATGCATGGAACGCTGAGGCGCTCTTATCAGCTCACGTTCTGGGCGGCTGTACTGCACACAGTCAGTTCACATCCCAACATAACATTCTCCGTTAATTATGCGATGCTAGATGGAATGGTTTACACGCGCGGCTCCGCCGAAGATTTCGATCGCTACGCCGCTGTAACCGGCGATCCAGGATGGTCCTGGGACAATCTCCTTCCGTACTTTTTCAAAGCACGCAAAATTTGTTAATATTTGTTCAGCTGTATGACCTGAATGATCGCAGAACGAAAAATGGACGCCGCCGGCCGACAACCATGACACGCGTGGCGAATTCAATCCCGCTGTGCACAGCACCGACGGAATCAACTCTGTCAGCCTCAGCGGCTTCCAGTGGCCCATCTTCCAGGAGCATGTCATTCAAGCCACGCGCGAATTACCGGATGAGTTCCCTTTCAACTTGGATTTCAACTCCGGTGAGCCCCTGGGCGTGGGTCAGTACCTAAATTCCAGGGTATTGTCTTGCAATTTACAGTATATATGCCACAGGTTGGCTTCAGTCTACGATTGGTGGCGGAGAGCGAAGCTCATCGGCGACCTCGTATCTTGCCCCGAAATTCATACAGCGACAGAATCTGCATGTTCTACTACACGCGCAAGTCTCGAGACTGGTGGATCCTCAGAGCAACGCTGGCGGCGTGGCTTTCGGCGGGGTGGAATTTTCACAGGGTACCTATTCTTTTTTCCAGGAGCGTCTCTCCTTAGCTGACCTCTGTCAAGGCGGATCTCTGTTCACCGCCAAACCCACCAAAGAAATCATTCTCTCCGCGGGGTCGGTCGGGACGCCGATCATCCTCATGAACTCTGGAGTCGGTAACAAGACCGCACTAACAGCCTTGGGCATTACTTCCGTTCTGGATCTCCCCAGTGTAGGTCAAAATGCTACGGAGCAACCAGGGATCAATGCGGGCTGGTCTGTGAACTCGATGCAAACCGTCGATGAGATAACTCAGAATGCGACACTATTCAACGAGGCATTTGCTCAATGGAATGCAACCCACACTGGCCCCTTCGTCAATATTCCAGTGACGCATATTGCATGGACACGCCTGGACGCGGACTCGCCTATTTTCCAGCACGTCATGGATCCGTCTGCGGGACCCAAAACGCCTCATATCGAAGTCTTTGTCGGGGTCTGTTCACGACTTTACGTTGTTTTGCGGTCCGCTAACGCGCTTTGGCAGACCGGTGGATTTGCCGCAGGGGCAACCGGGAATTTTATGAGCGCTGGCATCACCGTACTCACTCCTACCAGCCGTAGGTCTTCACATGAACTCCAACTGACAGTAAGCGTGCTAAATAAACCGCTAGGTGGTTCTGTTTCCCTGCAAAGCAACAATCCTTTCGATCCACCACTGATTGATCTGGGGTTATTGACCACCGACTTCGACTTGTTCACTGCTCGAGAGGCGATCAAGAAAGCCTATCGATTTGTTCAGGCACCAGTTTGGAAAGACTACATTATCGCCCCTACTATCGACCTCTTGAATATGACCACTGATGCGCTGGACGAATTTATTCGGAACAACGCTGGGCCTGTTGGACACCTCGTTTCAACCGCAGCGATGTCGGCGAAAGACGCATCCTATGGAGTGGTAAACAGGAACCGATGATCTCCCTATGCTTACTGACCCGTTCGTCGTGCGGGGCAGGTCAATCCAGATTTGCTTGTGAAGGGGGCAAGTGGGCTCAGCATCATTGATGCTTCGATCCTGGTACGCAAAAAAATCACTTCTTTTTGCTCAAACACCTGAAAATGTTGCAGCCTTTCGTCACGAGTGCCCACACACAGGCAGCCGCGTATGTGGTCGGCGAGAGAGGAGCGGATCTCGTCAAACAGAGATGGAAATAGCGGTTCAATTGATTTTTGAAGGATGACGGATTCTAAACACAACGATTGTGAGCTCCCTGTTTGCCAATCTACGATCACGTCTCGCTCAGTGACAACACGCCACCGTCTTTTGTTACCTACGGCGTGAGTCTCCATCCACTTGGCATTCTCATCTTCGCTGTCTGGATTCCCGAACAAAATTCATCACGTAAGATGCAGACTGGGAAGTGCGAGCAAGTTCAGCAGAGTACAGAGGTGGTGAATGTAGGAAAAGTTCGGGCAAACAGATCACCCTGATTCTGAAACCCCCTCATGGATATCTATTGCAAACATTTTGACAGAGTGCTTGCTGGAAGTGATACTCCGGACATAACTCGTCACCAACGGGAGAGCCTCCAAGTTCGGCAAATGCCGCCAAATTTATTCAAGACCAATGCGTATCCGGAATGCTCGTGCACCGCCGCCGGGATAGACAATTCAAGTTGAGTATGTGCAATCTATCTCGCCACGGAAGTTGAGAAGCAGGTCTCAAAGCGAAGTCCGTCCGACTTGAAAGCAGAGCTTCATGTTCGTCACGCCTTCGTTGATTCACGAACAACGTTTTCTTTTGCCATTAGCCTGTTCTACAAATAGTTAGCATCAAAAAATCCGAACCAAATCAACTTGTAGCACACATTGACGATTTGGTTCGATTTTAGGCATCCCTGCGCCAGTGCTTGAAACCGTTTCACCCATAGTTTAAACAATGTTTTTCAGTTCGATGCCAGCAAAAGGATGAGTACACAGCGACGACTACATTTTTTAGCAGCGACCGTCGATGCGCGTGACTTTTTTTACGGTGATTCGCTCGTTGTGTTGTTAGATGTTTGTCTGATGTAAGGTACGCGCTGTGGGCACGTGCTGTTCAGAGGGTAAAGCTTTGCTCATGTTTGGTGGCTGTGCTCGCTTTCTTTCCCTCCGTCCTCTTGCTGTCCTTGGGACGCACGAAGCATTAGATGGCTCTTAAAAACGACCTGCTGTTACTTGCGAAACAAAGTGCTCGACTTCTGTGGGGATTCCGGCGAATTAAATTTTCCATCCTGACGGCAGAGTGCATCTTTTGACCAACACCTCATACATACAGTATATCGCTGTCTATAGAGTCGCGTCTGGATCTATTACAGCTATGGCCGAGGCAATCGCCTTTTGTGGCTTTTCTTTCTGTGATGTCGACGTCTCTGCCCTCGCTATCGCCGCTCCCTTTCCACGATCCACAAACCCTTCTGACGAATAGACGGGCACCGACGTTGTGCGGACGGCTTCGGTTTTCTCCCACATGCCGCCCATTTCAAATATCATCTGCCTTCAAGCCTTGCGTCTCGCATTTCCCCTCCCGCAAGAAAATGCAATACTTGGCGGCAGACGCGCGCGACCAATAGTTCTCCTAGGATCGTAAACTTGTCATGCCGTTAAATGCCGTGCTGGGAACTAAAGCCTCCGCACTATTCTTCGTTACATGACAGTCCGCCCTGACCGGTTCTTGGAGCTTTGTAATGTTGATATATATGTGGCACTGGTCTCAGCTTGAATGCGCAGAAAATGCTCATCCCCGTGCTTTTGCTCGGCCTTGCGGGGAATGGTCTCGCCAAGATATATGAGGACGTCTCAGATCTTCCAAGCTTGGAATACGACTTTGTCATCGTTGGAGGTACGAACCTGTTTTTTCGCGAGGACAAATTACGACAGGTAACTGACCACGCAGCCTAGGTGGAGCCGCGGGAAATGTCGTCGCCAATAGGTTGACTGAGAACCCCAACTTCTCCGTCCTCGTATTGGAAGCGGGTGTATCGTGAGTCCCTGAAACCTATTTCTTTGACGAGTGCGATTGAGTTGTGCAGCAACGAAGGAGTGATAGACGCTATCGTCCCCTTCTTCGTGAATAATTTGCTGAGTGGGCCCAATATCTACGAATGGAATTACACCACGACCCTGCAAGTTGGGCTGAATAATCGGTCTATTCCATATCCGAGAGGTAAGACTTGGTGTACCTTGTGCGTTAAGAGAATCACTGATACTTTCTCATAAGCACATATCTTGGGCGGTTGTACTTCGCACAGTGAGCCTTGCCCATCTCCTTCGATCTTACTATGCTGAGGATACGATCCCAGATGGCATGGTTTACACACGCGGCTCTGCTGAGGACTACAATCGCTGGGCCGCTGTCACTTTTGATCCGGGATGGTCATGGGATAATCTCCTTCCGTATTTCTTCAAAGTGCGCAAATTTTCTTCATCTTTGTTCAGGAGGGAGCTGAATTCATCTCAGAACGAGAAATGGACGCCGCCCGCGGACAACCACGACACGCGTGGAGAGTTCAATCCAGCGGTTCACAGCACACACGGAATCAATTTTGTCAGTCTCAGCGGTTCGCGATGGCCTATTTTTGAAAATCAGGTCATTCAAACGACACGGGAGCTCCCTGAAGAGTTCCCCTTCAATTTGGATTACAATTCCGGTGAGCCGCTGGGCGTCGGTAAGTTTCTGGACCTTCGGGCGCTTCGTTATCGATCGATAGAACATACATAGGTTGGTTCCAATCTACCATTGGTGGGGGCAAGCGAAGCTCATCGGCGACATCATATCTTGCGCCGAAATTCATACAGCGACAGAATTTACATGTTCTGCTGCACGCACAAGTCTCGAGGCTCGTAGGTCCGCAGACCACCAAGGGCGTCGTAACCTTCGAAGGAGTGGAATTTTTGCAAGGCACATGTCTGCTGTCCTCAAAAAGCGTGCTCGACTCACTTTTTTTCAGATGGATCCCTCTTTACTGCTAAAGCCACCAAAGAAATAATTCTCTCAGCGGGCCCAATCGGGACGCCGCCCATCCTCATGAACTCTGGAATTGGGGATAAAAACGCGCTGACGACTCTAGGCATTTCTTCCGTCTTGGACCTCCCCAGCGTCGGTCAGAACGCCACCGACCAACCGATGGTCTTCGCCGAGTGGTCCGTGAAGTCGACGCAAACCATCGATCCCATAGAACAAAATGCGACACTGTTCAACGAGGCGTATGCACAGTGGAATGCTACCCATACTGGTCCTTTTACGAATGTCCCGGTGACGCACATTGCCTGGACACGGTTGGACGCGGACTCGCCCATTTTCGAGAACGTCACAGATCCGTCCGCCGGGCCCAAGACTCCGCATATCGAGATATTCCTTGGAGTGCGTTGACAGTTCAAGCATCTCTTACCGCTAGCTGACGCGAATTACTAGACAGGCAGTGGAACCGGTGCCCCGACTGGGAACTTCATGAGTTTCGGGATGATTGTACTCACTCCCACTAGCCGTAAGAACTCGACCACGATTGCCAGGCACTCATGGTAACCTGAATCTTCAGGTGGCTCCATCACCCTCCAAAGCAATAATCCATTCGATCCTCCTTTGATTGATCCAGGACTTTTGGTCACCGACTTCGATTTGTTCACCACTCGAGAGTCAATCAAAAAGGCGTATAGATTCGTTGAGGCGCCGGTGTGGAAAGATTATATCATCGCGCCCACAATTGATCTGTTGAATATGACGACGGACGAACTGGACGAATTTATACGCAATACCGGTAGCTCTTCTGGCCACATTGTTTCGACGGCAGCGATGTCGGCAAAGGATGCATCATATGGAGTGGTAAGCCTCAGCCATACTCACTTTCGTCCGAACAGCTCACTTGTTCTCTATCTCCGTATGGCACAGGTAAACCCTGACCTGCTCGTGAAAGGCGCGAGTGGGCTCAGTATCATCGATGCTTCTATCATTGTGGGCGACAAAGTCACTGTTCCCTGGACTCATGAAATCTGACCATGTCTCAGCCTTTCGTGCCTAGTGCTCACACCCAGGCAGCAACGTATGTGGTCGCGGAACGGGGGGGCGGACTTGGTTAAGGAGAGGTGGACGTAATACCAACAATCAACTGCACTGTGAGGAACAACCGTTGTTGGAACATCATGCAGCGAGGTTCATCGGTCTCAGTTTATTGTACAATATTTGAGCGACACCGAAGCCCGCGATTGGATTTGTAAATCATTTATCTATGCGCATTTGTATGATGACACGACTTTCATCTGTTTGACCAGGTTTTCGATTATTATTTCCTGGAAAACATGCAGACTTTCGTGGCCATTCTGCCCCCTGCAGCTCGGATGTTCATGCTAATTATCAACCACGATAGAGTTATGGTGTTTTTCGATGTTTATCTGATGTCGGAGACGCGTCCCGACACGTGCTGGTGGAATTCGGACCGAGAGTTTGTCTACGTTTAGAGGCTGTGCCACATGCGTACGCGTGTAAGTCTTGCGATAGAGACCACACTTGCGAGACAATTCTTGATGGACCGTATGGACGTCAAATGCATGGTCCCGCGAAAAGACGAAAAGCCGCTCCTCTTTGTCATACTATGATACTATGATAGTTACTGTTATTAATAATTATGACAGTCATAGAGCGATGATAAGACACGGGCTCGGTGAGTCATTCATCCCAAGACTCCGAGTGCAGCCACATCCCGTAACCCAACTTGAGCGCGCCGACACTCTCTCGCTCCAAATCTGGTCTCTTCTACCTCGCGTCTTCCTTGTCTCCCCGATATCCTGCTCGTGGCTGCTGCACATTCGGTTGGCGACTCTATCATCAAACTTGTAGCAGATAAGGACGGTTTCAAAACACCACCGACCCTTCCCAGCACGAGGCAGAAGTACCTTATCCTAATGTACCAACTATACACGACGCCATTTCCGCCCGCGACATTCTCCTCATTCGCTTTCCTCTCGAGCTTGTCTATATCGTCACCGACCATGCCGAATATTGGGCCTAAGTCAAGACGGAGCACAAGGGGGGAAATTGCGGTCGCTGCTTCATCTGTGTTCCACACCAACGTCCTTGGAGTATCTCGAGACTCTTCCCGCTGTCGACCGCGGTCCTGAAGACGTTGGTTTCAAGATTGCACGCGTGGAGTTCACGACTGTTAGTCATGATCTAGGGTGGTGCGACGAGCCGGGGCTAAAAGGTGAGTGTTTCATTCTTTTTCTTCCTGATTCGTCATTCGGTGGGCTGACCTCCGGTCAGGTACCTACAGGGGATACACCTGGTTCGCAGCCTCAATAATACATGAATAGGGTAAAAGAGCTCAAGTTTGTTATATTATCGTCTCGCCTGAACGGCTGAATGCGCGTTTCGTTGTATTTTTCAATTCGGACCATTCACGATGTTGTAACTCAGTTTTACTGCCCATACGTACGTCACCTTAGAGCCTTGTCAGCATCTCTCTCAGTTTCTCCAGTGCTCTCATTCCTCGAGATTATTATTTCGTTCAGAACTTTCGCATCTCAATGGGTGGTGTGACTCTTGTGATCGTTGGTTCACCGTTCATGTCGAATATTCGAGCGAATGGAGGACATGTAAACATTGAAATCGAACTTCAACCTTGATGAAGTCGATCACTGTTATTATCGACGTTGACTCCAAGCACATCCAGTTTCACAGAATCCAGGGAACTCCGAGCGTCCTGTTCAGAAACTCGAAGTCCGTCGGTTCTCAGTTCCATTAGTCTGATAGCTCCTAGAACTAGGACAATACACACCTGATCATCATCGCTAACACATGCGATGGTTCCGTTTCGGAATGACGATATCCAAAATATGTTGGGATCCGGTAGCTCTGAATCTCGGAATCCGAACTTAATAATGATGAGGTCGATGATTGTTGAATCCAACTCAACCGTTGAAAAGTCCGTGGCGTATAGGTCCACAGAATCAGGATCGACACGATAGCCGGCCCGTTGAGAAAACAACTCCATTCTCAGTTGAGGGAACGATGACGACATCTGAATTTTCCGATAGCTCCCTGACTTAGAATAACCCACTCGTAATCATGTACCTGGGTCATCAATGAAAACGAAACCAACAAAACGCGCTGATCTGCTCCCGACAGCTTCCAGAAACCCACGACCCGCAGCACTGGCGAAATGCAGTCGAAATGACATTCCTCCTTCGGTTCTGGGATTCAGCTCATTCCCATATAGGGGAATACGACGCTATCCCGCTCCAGACACTTCTCGCACCATCACCTCCGCGACCCTGGGCAGCGCCTCCATCGCATCGTCCAAGAAACGCAGCGTCCCCGATGTCTGCGGATCCCTTGCGTTTCCCCACCGAAACACACCCCTCCCCACACGGAACTCGACCCGTGCCAGCGCCGGCAGCTTGCCCAGCCACGGCAGCAGCGCTCGCGCGTCGCTTGTCGATGGGCACTCCGCCACGATGCGCACGACACAGTGGAGGCTCTCTGCGGCGGCGATTTCAGCAGAGTCGAGGGGCCGCCTGGACATGGGCGGGCGCAGGGTGAGAGTGAGTGCGACGGGTCGCGGGTGAACTGCGAGGCGCCGAAATGCAAACCCGAGTGCGAAGGCAGCAGTCTGGATGCGTAGGTCTCCACGAATGTAGGGGAAGGAGACGTCGGCGAGTGCGGGGGAAGCGCCGGTGCTGTCGAGGATGGTGGGGATGTGGATGGGGTCGGATACCTGTATGTGAGTGAGTTCCCGGTGGGTGACGGGTGGGTTGAGGACAATCGTTGGGCGAATATCGGTTTCAGGCGGCTCATAGGCAAGGAACGTTACGGACGGGTGCCGTACGAGGAAATCTGCGACGACGGATGCGTTGATTGTGGTGGTGTTGAGGTGAACCCTGCGGAGGGCGGGGAGCGTGACCAGCGGGAGTGTCTCGCTGAGCTCTGAGCCAGGCATCGAATGCTCCGCGAGGGGCGATCCCACCGTCCCCAGGTGAAGAGACTGGGTGGATTCGGCATTGACGACGATGAGGGTGCAGGCTTGAAACCAAAAGCAGCGGATGGATATGGATGATAACGATGGGATGATCTTTATCTTGACTGGTTGCTCGCACTGATCCCGTACAATGGCGTATGCAGAAACGCCAGCTGGGCGACGCCAAAACTTGCCCGTCACCCTCGAGGTGGACAATATTTCGTCCGGTATTTCATGCAGCTGCCAGTGGCATATGTCCAAAGAAGTACATCGGAAGAGCAAGCCCTCGCTCATCACGATGACGGGGCCGGCTATTTTGGAAGACATGGTGTGCACCAAATCGTACAGTGCAGTCAGTCGGGTGTGACTGCGCAAATCCACAGGTTCTTGGAGCAGATCATGGGGAAACTCCAATGATAATTCCCGCAATGAAAGGGAATTTGTGACGATTTTTTTTATCAATTTCAAGCTTCTAAGGAGCGCAGATCCAGTACAAGAAAGTCGCTGGATCGGCGGTGTGTAGCATGAGACCAGTAGAGCTGGAAGATGCGTTCCATCAATCTCGATGTTTCCCGAAGCGAGGGAGTCGACAGAGACACCGTGACAGAGGAGATACCGCTGGATGCAAAGCCGATTAAAGGACTGACAGACTGTCGCAAGCGTAAGGAGAGATCGAAGTGGGAGGTCCAGGTGCTGAAGAACGAGATCCCAGAGCTCCGCAGGAAGGAATATCCACGCTGTTGGGCATCTGTGAGCCCAGAGAGTAGGGCGAAGGTGGCGGTCAGGGAGAAAGATCGAAGTTGCCGTTACATGAAAAAGTCTCACGTCTCATGTCTGGCGCCACCGGGCCGCAGAGCCGAAGGTATGTGCGCATCATCTGCACGCAAGTCTGCAGCAGGAATCCAAGTTCGATTTATAGCCTGCAGACCTGACGTGTGAATTAGGGTGCGAATGAATCACTGGACGGTACATACCCTGTGTAATGTTGCCACAGACTCGAGTCGACTTTTGTATCGACTTCATCCTTTTCGCAGGATAGCAAGGCAGATTCAAGAGCAAAGCAAACGATTAATTGTCCTATGTAGAGGGTAAACATAGGGCTGCAATATATCCACACCACTTAGCTATGCCATCTCCGGTCATTAAGAAATTCGCTAATTTAGTTAGCCGACTCACGTACTGTATCTTTCCCTTCAATTCGGTAGTCACGCGTCACGCACCCCTGTGTCGATCACGAACTTTGGTGGTGGTCACGCGTCACGCGGGCCTCCGGCGAACCTCCAAACCGTCACGCAGGCCTTAAAATCGCTTGAAAAATGCCCCAAAGGCCAAATTTTTGAAATTTTCTGTTCCCCCATACCGAAAGTTTTGAGGTGTCACGCAACAATTTTGCCGTTACCGAAATGTCGAATTGCTCAACTGGGTCACGAGTCACCCCCCCCATGCCGAATTGAAGGAAAAGATACAGTAAGTCGAGTCGGAAGTGATCAAGTTAATTAATCTTGATGGGATGCAGAGTCCCTTCGGTATATTATGTATTCATACCATCTCTATATACCTCATATGTTATACTTGGAATACTGTGCATATGTGAGGAGATACTGTACTTTTTCATTCAAATCGACATGGGGTGTGACGCGTGACTCATTTTAGCTATTCGACATTTCGGCAACCGCCAAATTTCAGCGTGACACCCGCAAATTTTCGACATTCAAACCAAAAATTTCATTGTTTTTTGCACCTGTTCTAGACTTTCGAGCAATTTTAGGACCTGCGTGACCACTGGGAGGTTCGACAGAGGTCTGCGTGACGCGTGACTTCGACCGAAATTCGTGATCGACACAGGGGTGCGTGACGCGTGACTGTCGAATTGAATGAAAAAGTACAGTATTCAACAAGTTGATTTTCTGTTGACTCGAGTCGCGGCAACATTAACCCTGTGATGGCTCAATGAAAATTTGGATGCCCAGGCACCAACTGAGACTTTGTGTCTTTGGATACTGTTCACAGTTCCGCAGATCTGGAGCGCTGAATGTAACCGGACGCTTCTGTCCGTTTCTATATTTTTTGGGTTGCACTCTGGATGGTTCTCAGTATTTCAAACGAGACTTTCAGTGATGTTGTTTTTATGTCCCATCTCCCGCCCGAAGTTCAGTCATAGACAGGACAGGTAATTCCACGTGGACTAAACACGATGTCTGTAGGGACTTCAGATATGTCCGCAGTGATATGCAAAAGGATTGGGTCGCGCAAGTTGAGCATGAGTCGAGAAATCATAACCGAGGAAAAATACTGCTCCTGCCTCGGTGAGATTCCAGAGAAAACTATGGGGACGCGTACATGTTCGTGAATGTTGTGGCGATGCCTCGGGTATTCAGCTATGAAGTATGTCACCACCGTCACCGGCTGTCAATGCCAAAAATTATCGCATACATTTCCAAGCTGCCCAGGAGTTAGTAGATCAAGATTGCGAGAACAAGATTCGAACTCATAACGAAGGACAAAATATTCCAGAGATCGCATAGTGTCATCACGCTACATGAGTGAGCCAGATGTGTCGCAGGTACTCCTAATGGACTTGCGCACCCAAAATAAATCGACCCTAGGGTGAGATAGTCAACAAAAGATGTTCAGAGACTGACAGCTCCAGTACCGTCGCGTAATAAATCACCGAGAAAGCTGGCGCCGTGTACACGGCTGGTACTGAATCCTTTGTAAAATGTGAGGAGGAACGTTATAAAGTCGAAGACACAAGAGCCAGCCCAAGCAACTGCCAAGCTGTCCCCCCTGAAGAAAGAAGAAAAAATTCAGCCCACTACGCCACAGAGTCAACAACGGGCACGGGGAATTACACTGACCGTCCCGCAGTAATGCCGAAGGAGACTTCAAAGCATTGCCCGACATTGCCATTGTGATCGTCTGTTCGTTCGTTCAACACCGACCACTGCGTAGATGTTAGCACAACTCAACGTGGCAGGGGAGCTTTTACAATGGCAAGTCCGATAGCAACAACCCCAACGAGGATCATAGATGCAAGGATCCGCTTACTTTGCTGATAAAGCGCATATATCCGGAGAAGCAGAAACACTGCGTAAGATTAGAGTCCAGATTCCTTGCATTCAGCTGGCAAGCGTACAACCAATCAGCAGCTGAGTCGCAACAATGAAGTACTGATGGTACGTCTCCAAGTGCTGGCATCTGGGACTCTGCGTGGAAGCCAGAGAAAATATAGGGATGCAAACTAAACGCACGTCTGAGGACAAATCAGAGAGCCATAAAACACGGCGGGAATGGGATGCTCACCATGATTTTGATCGGGTCGCTGTATATTGTCCAAATATTTTGCACGACCACAGGAATAGTGCCAAGAAGCATGCCATATCGATTTAAAAAGAACAGGACCGCTCCAATTTTCAGTGGTCGACCCCAATACCGGGAAATTTCCAGGTCCAAGGTCAAGAAAAAGTCGTAGAAAAGCAAGCTGAAAGAGGCGACATTAAGATATGCGCTTGCACTGTGGGCGAGTGGAGTTAGCGGAGTGCAGCGCCGTGATCACATACAGTTGGTCCAAATTTTGAGCCATGGTCGCCACCGTGATGAGTCAGTCAACGCCGAACAAAAGAGGGGCTGATATCTGGCATTTTATACCTTGCAGATGAATCTATGAATCCGTCTACGTAATGAGGATGCGTAAGGCCCGCTAGCAACCTCTGCAAGCGGAGTGGAAGCCTGAGAAGTAGTCTCATGCTCCCAAAATTATATTTCATGAATTTCTGTTCGGCATCGGTGGATGAATCTTTGGCGATTTAATTGGGAGGAATATCGGTCTTGCATCGAATCTTCGTTTCCAACAGCTATGCTGGAACCCATGCACTTGGACGGCGCGACAATGGACGCATTTTAATACGTAGTTCACATTTGGTACACGTCTTTGTTCGCGGCAGGGTATCTGCGATGGATTCCCGAGCTGACCACCGAAGCTCGACACTAAGGGTGACAGTGTGCGAAAAGACGTTAGAATTCAAACTTGCAAATGACCTGGTCCATGCGGCTGCGGACCCGGTGATGGGAGTGATCCGAATGACGCGGATTCTCTCTGGAGCGAGAAGCCGAGAGCACGGATCAAGGGGCATCGCGGATCCGTTCGGCGAAAACAAAGTATAACTTGAAAAGGCCCAACTTCTGAACCCTCGAGAAATGGGCTTTGGATAGTGATACTACATACACGGGAGGTACTTACACACTGCTTCGAATGATTTACTAAGAAGGCATCGCATTAACCTGAGCTGCGCCAGTAATAGCCTGGAGCCCAGTCCAACGGTCCTTGACGAACACTGACGGATGAAGGAAATCAGAACACGCCGACCAAATACATAAACATGAGCCGTAAAGTGCAAGCATCCCACGCCATTCCAGAAAGGATAAATTCCAGACAGAGACCACTCACACTCGGTGGTAACCGGGACCTGTGCGAAATCTCCAAAGTTGCCGGTCTGAATGGCTTGGGCATCTCCAAAGGCGACGGTGAGATGGGATATGGCGCTTCCGCAGTTGCTGCAGAACACGCGGGTTACTGTCGGCGCGATATTGGCTCGGCGGGCTCCAATAGATAAAGTAACTGGAACGCAGACGCACCTGGGTTCCCCGACGCGGCCTTGATAGTGTACTCCTTAACGGGCCCTTCAATGATGACGTCCTTTTTGGGTGCGAGGACGTTCGTGCTGAATGCACTCCCGCTCGTTTGCTTGCAATCCAAGCAGTGGCACACAATCTATAGAATTCCACAAATCCTCGCCTCAGCCGTAGAATACTGGCAGTAGACGAAAGGTACACACCTGCTCGGTATGCGTCGAGTTGAGCTTGATGGTGGTCTGCCCACAGAGACACTTTCCTTGGTGCGGCATTTTTGAGTGAGTGGGTTTGATTTAGGTGTAGAGGTCGAAGTGCTTGAGAGAAAATGCGGAGAGCGTTATATATGTGGCCATGTGATGGCGGTGCATGGGACGACATCCTGTCGAATTTGGATAAAGGATCCTATCCAGAGCCACTCGGTATGTGATTGGTCGGCTGGATGCTCGAACATTCTCTCGTCTCAGCCATGTCTGGAAATTCAAATTCGGGGGATACCACAAATTCTCGCGAGGGGTTCCCGCGGGAGCGAAAAAAAAAAAGATGCATCAGAAGCTCGCAGAAGCCAAACCACACATTCAGTCAAGACACTGTACCTGTACGTTGCATTGAATGTTCAGTGGCAATTACGCTTTCGACAGGCAGCCAAATTTTCGACCTCGGCACCCACCCCAGCGCCCGCAGACAGCTTTCCCGAGGAATGCGTGAAGAAAGAAGTATATCTCAGGACGGGCACCCGCTCATCGACTTCTCCCGCACAATCAAAGGCAGGGGACGCCTTCGTGAGAAAGCCGCATAAATGGTTCGGGCGAAAGTTTTTAGCGGTGACATCATGCTGGTGTTGTACAATAGTGGAAGCGGGGATGAGGAACGGCAGCCGACGTTATTCTGCCAGTGAACGAAGCAGCAAAAACTATAATTCAAAATGCACAACAAAGAACGGAACACACGATAAACACAGTCATCCGATACCATAGTAGACAGAGACCTGAGCGCTTTCAATCCAATTGACCCATCTAGGATACTGGAGGAAACATGGAGTCGGCATTGGTAAAATCAACTTAACCATGGTTGGGACGCACCATTGCCCTCGCGATAAGCTCAATCCTGTCGCCAGCCTGGAGGCACGCGATGAAGCCCGTACCACCTCCCGCTCCGGGCCCAGCCGAAAAGGAACCGTCTGCATTCCAGGTAACGATGTGCTTCCGAAACTCGCTCGACGCGGTGTAGTTTGTCTGCACGGCCCATCGTCTGGCCTCGCCCGTGGCGTTATGTACTTGGTGCACCACAGCGGGGTCGGCATCATTCGGGCGCAGTATCGCGGCTTCGAACCAAGTGTAGCCTCGGTACGTATCTGCGGGATCAGCGTCAGCAAACGGGGATGATACTCACTAGAGCTCACCGTCCAGCGTCGGATCGCTGCACCAGCCTTGATCGTGGCTAACGATCCTGAATTCCACACGCGCAACCTTCAGATGGATGTCTTCCGTCCCGAATTGTTGATGGTCGAGGATGGTGGAAGTCTCTAAGTAACTGAGCGACTCGTTGGCGGCGACCGTGATATCTTTAGTGCACAGTGCTCTGGCCTCGACCCAATACTCTGCATGGTGCAGGACGATGTAGACAAGTTCGGGTGGAAAGAAGGAGAAGAGAATATCGCGGGTGATGATGACGTCGTGCAGACTTCTTTCTGTGAGAGGAGCGCCAGCAATGCCTTGACGTTCTTCGTCGCCCTCGGTTTCGTGTGTCGATCTTGCAAAGAAACCTGACATTGGGGATCGCAATGAAGCAGTAAAGGACGGGCGCAACAGCGTCATGATGACGTAGGTGAGCCGACACAGTGGCTATGCTTCACGTGCCCTTACGCGTCGCATCAGCAGGCACCAAACAAAGGTCCACACTTCGCTCCGTAAAGCGCAGAGTTGAAAGTATCGAGACGGAAAGAAATCAAGTGCAAAAAAACTGACGTAGGGTCCCAAATTTTGTCGATGGGGGTTGACTCAGGTCGCAAATGTGATTCGTCTACGCATCGCGCGCATCAGGAACTCAAGTACCCCTATCCGTTGTCCCAGACTCACATATAAATCCCTGTATCTGTAGTTCCTGCCCTCGCTCCTGAATACGCTGCCCCGTGGAGCCGTAACAGGGGTTCAATCAATTGACCCAGAATGTTTCATTGATTCTATTTACTACATATTCAGATTCAAGTTTTACTTGGGAGCAACTTGGGAGTCGCATTGTTCGAGTTTATTTTTGGTGTCGCCTCACAGCCGCGCTGAGGATCATGCCTTCTAAGTTTTGACTCAATCAAAACAGATCGGGATAGACTACCTGTCAGCGTCACAGTTAAACCGCGATGAGATCCTAGTTGTACAGACAATCGATTTGATTGAGATTTGGTCACTCCTTATTCCAACTTCGCCTACACACGATCCAATATCTTGGCTCCCAATTTTTGACACCTTTGACCTACCGGTGTTAGCAGAAGACTCGAGTGGCGTGTTTTCATATCGCGCAAGCCTTGTATTATCACGAGGAATTTTGAGGGCGGCGGTCTGGTGAGTCATCAGAACGAAACCTGATTGATGTTGATTTTGCGAGGATGTGCAATGTAGTCAGCTGCACCAGAGATAAATACCCGCGGCGCATGTGTTGGGTGATTTCAAACGCGGGACGGGGGTTGCGCCATGAATTCATGTTCTAACCCCTCAGCCACATGCCCGAGACGCGGGAATTGCCTTTTTGGGGTGATTTTCAACGCGGGATTTACGCCCCTTCAATTGACGATCAGGAGCGTCCGAGTCTTGCTTCTGTGATTCATCGGACGCGAGCGACTGTTTGACTGATTTCCTTCCCACAAAATGTCAACATTTCAGCGCCAGACCAACCCAATCTGCGGGGACAAATCATTATGTCAGTTGATGACACCTAATTCTATGCGACCATCGAGTCCATCTCCGCAGTCTTATCAACAATGCGTAATTTTAACGCATAGGCCGCGGTGAGAGCGATCACTTCATAAATTGTTTCTCAGCATCCTCTTCGTCGGTTCATCAAAAATTAACGAAGGCGGATGAGTAAATCCAACACCGTTGAATTGAATTGCCACGTTATAGACCACGAGAACGTTATTTTAAATAGTTCCTCCGTTATGGGTAAAATCAACTGTGATGACATCTGAGGGGAAGCCTGCACCACCGGACCAAGGCTGAGAGACGCCAAGGCTTCATAACGAGACTCCACGTGTGTGAAAAGCTTTGGGGGCCGTGATGAGAAGCATGGAACACTAGCCGCACTGCACCGTAGAAAGAAGAATCAATGTTCATCAGCTATTCAGTACATGTTGAACGACAGAGGTAGATGGTGATGGTGATGAGTAAATGCCGCACGGATGCCAGGCACCTCCGACGGAGTGTGTCACAAAAAGAATGTTGGTCAGAATGATCGCAAGGCTGGAAGAAGTCTTTTGGGAAGGAGCGGTATCACAGACAGTGAAACCGCGATATGTACTTACAATGGACAGGTTTTGCCTTCTTTCGAGGAGGCGTTTTCTGTTGGGCCACGGTCATCGACTCCGAAGATCGGAAGTCCAGTGGGCATATTATCAGTACGACATTTGATGTTCACAGATAGTTTTGGGAACTGAGTGAATCAATGAGATGGTCGACGCGCCACCGTCGAACGCGCGAGTTTTTGGCCCTTAAAAGTACACAGTCTCATATTTATAGTCGTGAATGTTCTCTTTCACCGGAAACTCCGGTGCCATGGTGCCCGGGGGGCGGTTTAAATTTGTAGAATCGGGCATGAATTTGGATTTCTGGACGTGGCTGAGACAAGGGAACTTTCGAGCATCCAGCCGTCCACTCACATACCGAGTGGCCCTGGATACAATCCTCCACTCAAATCCGACAGGATGCCGTCCCATGCACCGCCATCACATGGCCACATATATGGACTCCTCGGATTTCCTCTCAAGCGCTTCGCCGCCTAAACCCCCCCGCTCAAAATGCCACACAAAGGAACGTGTCTTTGTGGTCAGACTACCATCGAGCCCAACTCGACACATACCGAGCAGGTGCGTATCCTTACGACTGAGGCGGGAATTTGACTCGGGAATTGAATAGATCGTGTGTCACTGTTTGGACTGCAAGCAAACGAGCGGAAGCGCCTTCAGCACAACGTCATAGTGCCGAAGAAGGACATCGTCATCCACGGGCCCGTTAAGGAGTACACTAACAAGGCCGCGTCGGGGAATCCGGGTGCGTCTGCGTCTGCTTACTATTCCCTTTCGATTACGAGATAACATCGCGCTGGCAGTAACCCGCGTGTTCTGCAGCAACTGCGGCAGCGCCATCTCCCATCTCACTATCCCCTTTGGAGATGCCCAAGCCATTCAGACAGGCAATTTCGCCGACTTCGCAGAACTCCCGGTTACTACCGAGTGTGAGTGGTTTTGTCTGGAGTTTATTATTTCCGGAATGACGCGGGATGCGTGAATTACGGCTCATGTATACGCATTTGGTGTGTGCTGATTTCTTTCTTCTTTCAGACTTTGTCAAGGACCGTTGGTCCGGGCTTCAGGCTATCCCTGCCGCAGCTCAGGTTCATGCAATGCCTTCTTAGTAAATCATTCGACAGTGCATCTATCGGAAGTTCAGATCTTGCTCTCTTCAAACCGCATGCTTTTTTCGCGCCTAGTGATCCAATCAATATACACTCCCGGGCACTCTCGGCTTCTTGCTCCAGAGCGCATCCGGATCACGTTCATCATTCAACCCGCTCGTGAAATATGCTTTCCAACCGAGTTGTGTTGCGTGAACTAAAACGAATACAATTAGCTATCAGGGCTCAGGAGGTCTTTTGCACAATCAATACGAGTGCCGAGTTTGGGTGCTAATGACTAGCCCCGATACAGGAGAATCCATGACGGATGAAGGATGCCTGCCGCGAATCATATCAGGATTACCGAAATTTACCCCCACGTTAAATCGACTCCAATACTTAAGGTTTCAAATCAAATATATATTCATTGGAAATTGTATTAGAAACTGGATAAATCAGCTGAGCAGAAAACAAATTAAATGTGTAAAGTTTTGTGATGGATTTCCTGCTCAACAATACTAGAGATATTGGAATGTGTTTCGGCAGTGCAGAAACGGTTCCAAAATGCAAGATATCAGCACTGCCAAAACAGCTGCTGATATGTCTGGCCCGATACTAATGGCGGTGGGGTGAAATGCGGAAAATAAAGAAAATAAATCGCAATAAAATGGCCGCAACTTGCCGATCATCTGCCTCACCTCAGCTTGACGTCCCGATACCACCATCTCTCTTCCAGTAGTTTCAATAGAGCAAGTTTTCCCCTTCAAATTTTTGAGTTTGAGGAATGATTTATTTCAAAATTTTCTACCCCCTCAGAATTGGTATCGGTCCAGAGGTTCCCGAGAAAACGAAAAATTGTGTGGATTTCCGATACCACTCCGCTGGTTCCCGGCGGAGTTTTGCACGGACCAAACGGCAATCCTTCCTGTTTCGGAAGTCTCCCATCAACTCACTTTTTTTGAAGATTTCCCGCAGATCTTCGCTCGCTGATGTGGCTCGAGGCACCAGGGGAGAAGGATATGCATCCTACCCTCGTGATCACGACATTTCCATTGCTTCAAATGAAAAATGGCGGCCTGCCGGCGGCATCTAGATTCTCGTCCACTTCGCATCATTCTGCATAATTCTACTTATGTCGCCAGACCTTAGGCTCGTGACCAGCCTGCCTACGGGATAGCCAACCAATGTGGCGGGCACGGTTGCCGTAGGCAGGCTGGTGGGTCTCGGAGACATCCAAAGGGCTGGGCGCGGAGTGAAAAATTTAAGTGGCTTCCTAAAGAAATATCTATTTCTCATTCAATTTTGAAGCAGTTTTTTTGGTTCAAGTTGGATAAACTAATGATAAATGCCTCGCTCATATTCTGTCTTTTCGGAATTGAATTTGAGTGCACAGGAACACCGTAAATCTGAAGATGCATTCAAGTGTGCTGCACAAGAGTGAGCGTGGGAATGTGATTGCCGAGCTCGCCAAGCGAATGCGTCATCACTTTTACGCGCGAATCAACGCCAAGTTAGCGTGGGAAACAACTTGAATTTTCCTTTCCGCGCCCAGCCCTTTAGATGCCTCCGAGACCCACCAGCCTGCCTACGGCAACCGTGCCCGCCACATTGGTTGGTACCTCGTAGGCAGGCTGGTCACGAGCCTAGCCAGACCTTGTCCATGAATATTCAACTCATTTTCATGCTAGCATCAGGAAAACCGCACTATGCTGGATAGCTCTTGAGAGCACTCCATAGTACCGCATAGCATCATAGTTGCCATAGGTACATCCCCACTATGGAAGTGCTGTCAAAGACTATGGAAGTACTATGGAATGCTATGCAGCACGCCCAGCTTTCTTCCTTTCTCTTTGCTCGCTTACGTTCTTGCTCGCAGTGGTCGCCATTGTTCCACAATAATACAAATAAAAAGATTATATTGCCAAGGTAAATAGTACATGGTAAACTAATAAGCCCTACGGCGCCAGCAACAGTCCCGGACCAACAGGCTCCTGTTGTGCACACCAGCTGTTACCACACGAAACAAAATCTTCGCGACAACACTCACTGTGCCGAAACTCTGAACGACACATCAACAACCTGAATTTGGTTATAAGGTAGCCACGTACGTATGGGTTGGGTTGGTCCTTTCCAGCGCATGCCGTCAAGTAGAGGCTGTCTATGTAGCGTGGACACCATGCTCGTCGGATGAGAAGACAACAAGGTGGGAACTGAGAATCATCATAAGCGGACAGTATAAAAGACATAAAAAATACGTACTTTGAATACTGGGACATGACCATTTCCCCTCCACAACGCTGCACGCCACAGAAAGGTCTGAGCCGCAGAGTTAGGTCAATGCCAGTTTGGGAGAGTTAAGGCGGCCACATACCTGTGGCTACGATGCAGCCAGGTTCATGACATGGCCCTAGATAAGATGCTGTATGTAGATAGCGTAGACAGATTTCAGCAGAGGTAAATAGCATATTGAATGGGCTCTACACACCAGACCGTAATGAGTGGCATGCGTGTAGTGAGCGTGGAGGCGGAGAGGAGCAGCGGTCTGCAGCACGAGTGGGTCCTGCATGGCAGCAAGCGTGGGGGTATGAGGAAGACGGGCAGGAGACGAGGAGACGACGATGGTGGTAGGGAGAAAGAGCAACTAGGTGGCAGTGTTCCACGTGTACGCGGAATTTCAAAGCACTGATCACAACAAAGGCACGCAATTCGAGGCGACGGATGCCGGATGTGCCGCGCGTGCATAGCTCTCTATAGTCCAGAGTGAGAACTATGCCAGAGCTATGCGATACTATGGACAGCTATGGATACTACGGTTGCTATGCAAACTATGGCCAACTATGCCTCGGCAACGATTTTCCTGATGTATATTGTCTCAATCACTTCAGAATGCTCAAAATCCCAACAGGACTTCCGTGAGCTGATCTGGTGCAATTCGAGCCAATTCCGGTTTTACCTCTCCCCAACACACTGGATTCACACATTGGAGGCCAATAATATGATTATATCTCTACAAATCTTGTAAACAGCATTTGAACCACTGCATAACGTCTCAACATAGCAGGTTCTTCCAACACGCCGTTCAATTTGGTTGCCCAAATTAGGAAGTTCCTTGCATGCTTTATACTCATTTTTTAGTTCCATAATACTGAATAGCATTATTACCATCTATTGTGCTTCGAATATTGCATTCTCTGCCCTACGAGCCGACGAGAAATGCATAAAGTTATCGAGATTAGGAGTCTCGACAGGTCTTGGGCTGAGCGGGCCGCAATCACGTGCATTTCAAACTCCGCTGGTAACCGGATACTGGTATCGGACAGTATCGAGCCATATGTCTGATTTCCTGCATGCGGAAATGAAAGGCGAAACTTGTCAAATCAGCTTACATTCCATTGTTGTTGAAACGGGCCATTTCGGCTCACATTTCTGATCGCCTGAAATTCATGCTGAAAAGATTCATTTTGGGTGCGCAGAAATTTTGATCTGCAGTTGATCAGATAAATTTCCACTCGTCTGAAATGAATAGTTTCGGCATGAGTTCCGTATGAGCAGAAATGTAAGCCGAAATGACCCGTTTTGAGGATGCCAAAAGGTAAGTCGATTCAACAAGTTTCAAGTCTTGTTTTCACGCACTTGAAATCAGACATATCAGTGGTCATTTCGGTGGCACTGATACCTTGCATTTTGGAAAGCATTTCCACGCTTCCAAAACACATTCCAATATCTCTGGTATCGTTCGCCACGAAATCCATTACAAAACTTCCAATATTTGAATTGATTTCTGTTTAGCTGATTTGTCTCGTTTCTAATACAATTTCCCATGAAAATATATTCGATTTGAAACCTTAAGTATTGGAGTCAATTTAATGTGGGGGTAAATTCCGGTAATCCCGATGTGAATAGAGATTCAATTCCAATTCAATTCTCTTTTTTTTTTTTTTTTTTTTTGTTTGTTTAAGTAATAACACTTAGTCTGCAATGCATTCCAAGTGCATCCGCTGAGTGAACTGGGTATTAACCAGTAAAACCGGGATAGTGTCCAGGAGGAAATGCCGTTACGCACAGGGATCAAACCTTCGTGTGGGACTCTGGCCTAAATATTAACCTGCTCCATGTTTCAAAGCGATGGGCCGTATACCCACTAAAACCCCCTTGGAATTAATCCAATCAACCGGAAGTGAGTCTTCATCAGCTAGCGTACCGCTCCATGTATTTAGTACAAGTTGCTTTTGAATCGCCAGGGAGCCAAAACGGTTGCGGTTCGTGAGGACAATGTCTCGTTTAAGGATTGAGTTTACTGCAGAAACCCAGCGATTGTGGATTTCGGAATCAGAAGCTCCATTCTGTCCGAAAACTCTCTCATTTCTTAGATGCCAAATCAAATGCATTGACGTCGATATTAGCATAGTAAAGAACCTATTTTTGGCGGGAGTTGAACATCCTTTTTGTGATTTAAACCTTGCTAGGCCGCATCCGAGAAGGAGGCCCCAATTCAATTTGGGCCAGTCGGAGAACCTAGCGTTCCACAATTTTTCAGCAAGCAGCCATATCTGAGCTTGGCCGGGTGCATTGCATTCCAGCATAATGTGTTCAAGAGATTCAGTGACTCGGCAAGTTTGGCATAGACCAAACGTTTCGAGAGTCGGAACATGTTCCCAGAATGACCCTACATGGTAGATGTCATGTAGGCACTTCCACAGAAAATTACGAGTGAGCCGACGAATGTTCAAAGATCAGATTGACATCCATATTGCACTAATTGATGGGACGAAAGCAAATTCCTCTGCAATGCAACACCGAATCCGGTCAATGTTTGTTGCGGTCGAGTTGCGTGTCTTGTTAGTGTCCAGGGATTTAATAATTTTAGTGAAGGAGGACTGATTTCCTTCTTTCAACAGGATTCCAGGGGAAACAAACATCAGATCAATGTCCGTATCAACAATTATGGGAGCGGGGGTAAGGGACTGTAGTCTCGATGCAGGATTAGCTTTGATTTTTCGAAAACAAGCTCTTCCTGTTCGTTCCTGTAATGCAGCGACAACGCATTTAATCAATCGGTGGTTTTCATTCAACATGTCATTTTCATATTTCATCCGGTCTGTAACCAGCGTTCTTCCGAGAAAGTCGGATG
This sequence comes from Mycena sanguinolenta, assembly GCA_014462675.1. Taxonomy (NCBI): domain Eukaryota; kingdom Fungi; phylum Basidiomycota; class Agaricomycetes; order Agaricales; family Mycenaceae; genus Mycena; species Mycena sanguinolenta. The sequence continues at coordinate 3,242,361 of JACAZH010000015.1, read as the reverse complement.
AGCTGTGAATATTCAGCGGTATGTTCTTTGGACTTTGCAACAAAACATGGAGTAGAGCTGCCAGGAGACAACCATGGAAGGATGGATATACCTCAATGGTTGACAGGGAGAGACACAATGCACAGCTTCTTCCTACTCCCGAGTCGGCGTTCGTTAGTATGAACGCAATCATTTTTGGATCAGTATCTGTGTTTGGAAGTATCTTTGCATGGAGGTAAATGTCTATGGCGTCGTGGTCCTGAAGTGGTATCAAGTATCGTTTAGTTGAGATAGTTCGTACATGGTCTTCGGAAGCAAAGATTCGAAACCCGTGGGAGATATCTGTCAAACGGAATGTCGGATCGAATGTGAGCGAGGTGTCATCCTCGTCTTCACGCATAGCACTCACATCGTCAGGTAGAGCTAATTCCAATTCAATTCTCATTGATTTACATACCCACCTGCCTTCGTTATTCATTTTCAATGCAAAGCCGGCCGTGATGTCGACAATCGATCCATGAAGTGATCATGAGCATTCTACGATGCGACGACGTCGACTAGAGTACTCGGTTCAATTGCGCAGCACTATAACGAAGACGGAGATGGAGTCCGTGCTTGTATATGATAAGGTCCCAAACTGACATAATGATTTGGCCCCGCAGATTCACTGTCTATTGACATTCTGTGGTCGTCAAAAATCAGTCAAACCGCCACAGTGATTTTCACCTGCAGATTCCCTCCCGCCTGATGGATCATTTCAAAGCAGAGACCCGAACGCTTCAGGACCGGTGATAATAAGTGAGCAGGGCTGATGCGAATGCTGACAAAACTTTGAGATTTTGGCCTCCAAGCCTGTTCAAAGTCCTGACGAAATCGGGCTTTTGGCCGGCAGGGCTGTGCTAAATCCTGACAGGGCGCACTCGCGCGAGCAATTTTTCAAAAAAAATAGGGCCAAAAAAGGACGCTTATTACGCAAAAATAATGCCGGATGGGGATCTCCTGACATCTCTCGCAAAGTCTGTCCTGACATTTTGAATCCGGGGAAATCAGTTCACACTAATTGACGGTCCCGTCGCGGTGAAAATCTCCCAATCATGTAATTTTGGAGGCCTGGGCGTGTAGACTGAAGTAACTCAAACATGAATTGATGATGCAAATCGCGCAGTTTGTTCAAAATCATTCAATCAACGCAACGGTGACTGACAGGACATGTACAGTAATCCGTAACCCGCGATGCTAATACAGAAAGGTCAAACACGCGTTCCTCGCCGGGGTGCAATCAGTAAATTGTGTCCTTGCGTACGACCAAATTACCCCGAGTCTTATCTATCGACGCCGAAGCTCTTCATTCAGTGAACATTAGCCAGTACAACACCTGATTTTTAATTTACAGAAATGCAATAAATTAATAGTGATATACATAGGCCTTGCGGACCACTGTCCGCGAGTACGCAAATTCGCGAAGCCGGATTTGCCCGCTTGTAATGATTTTGGGCAGACCGGACGTTCTCTCTATGCGTCATCGCATGGGAGGTGGCAGCGTACGGGGGTATGCGTCTCTGAAGACGGATCGGATCAATATCACTGGTGAGTTTGGGGGAAAAAGAACTCACACGAAGTGCCCGAAATGATTCAATGCTATACGGCCACCGACATCTCCCCATTGTTGTCTTTAACGCTCCGCCATTCGACCGCACACGCGCCGCCCAGCGCAATGACCCCAAGCACAATTGAAACATAAAACGCCATCATAAGCGCCTAGTCATCGAAATCAGTAAAGGCGGAGCAGATCAAAGCCGTTGAATTGATTCACCTGGTTATAGACAATCAAAACATCAGGCAGGAACTCCGGCGCGATGACGTCCTTCAGCGAATTCGCGCCGTCTGTTAGAACGATCGTGGGCGAGACCCCCGGCACCGTGGCTACAAGGCCCGAAACAAGACTGGATGTGAAGACGCTCTGCGCGATTGCTACGAACAGCGCGCCGCCTTAAAAGATCTATAATTAACATCGTTGTTCAAAGATGGAACCATGAAACGCACCTAGTGTGTTGGCAAACATGACGAGAGCAGTGCCTACCGCCACATCCTTGAGCTCGAGAACGGTTTGCGCAGCCAACATGGGCTGCTGCAGCCCGAGGCCCACACCGAAGCCGCTGATGATTTCGGCGAATACCCAGTTACTGGGCGTCGATGAAACCTTCAGTAAACCAGCGAGCATCCAAGATCCAGCGACGGTAAGAATGGACGAGAGGATCATAAATGGCGCGTAATATCCGATCGCCCCGACCAGCGCACCGACGCACATGCACCCAGCGATGAGTGCAATGATCACAGGCAGAGTGTCGACGCCGGACGTCTCGGGCGAATCGCCATGAATTACTTGAAACCAGATGGGCAAACACATAGTGATAATGTTGAACGAGCCACCGATGCAGACGGCATAGAGTGAACTGCTCCACATAGTGCGCTGTTTCAGAATGCGTGGCGGTATGGTGGCGCGCTCGTCGACGCGGAGCTGGATCCAGACGAAGATGCCGAAGAGAAGGACGGAGGTGAGAAGAAGGCCGATGATGCGACCAGAACCCCAGGAATTTTCAGAACCACCCCACTGTACCGCGAGAAGGAGAGCGACCATTGCGGGAACAAACACGAGATTTCCCCACGGGTCGAAGTCGGCGAGCTTCGCGGACAGAGGCACACTGTTGCCCTTGTCTCCCCTGGCGCTAGGCGGTGGGGTCCGTATGTCGAGAAGCCAGAGAGTTAAAACGAGAGTGATCATGCCCAGCGGGACAGAGATATAGAAGCAGAACCGGAACGATACTTTGTCGGTGAGGATGCCGCCGAGGAGAGGACCCGAAACGCTGCCAATTCCGCCCAGGCCCCCGATCATGCCGTTGAACATGCCACGTTTGGCGAGCGGTACAGTGTGGGCAATGATGACGAGCCCGCCGGAAAAAATCCCAGCATTACCGACTCCGGCAATGGCGCGTCCCAGGATAAAGATGCTGGACGTGGGTGCGGCTCCGCAGACGAAAGACCCGAGTTCGAAGATTATGATGGACATAAGGTAGACGTGTTTGACTGAAAAATGAGTGTAGAATTTGCCGAAGAGAAGCTGGGTGCCTGCGGTGGTCTGGGTTTCATTTCAGTGTAATATTCTTGAACTTGAGTAAATAGTAAATGCACCAATAGATAGCTGTTACGCGGTCGGTCAATCAGCATTGAGATAATAGCGGAAGACAAAGCACAACTCACGCGCTGGAATACCACCCCACGTCTTTTAATGAATTGAATTCATCCGTTATCTTAGGCTGAAGGGAACGATATTAGTTGAGTGTGAAATTAACGTTTTGTATTCCACGCACTCACCACCGCGGTGTCGATGATCGTATTGTCCAGCGCAACCAAGAAGACCGAGAGACCAAGCGCAAACATCAGAATAAGGAGTTTTGCACCACTCAGGTAATTATCCTCTACCACTGTGCGCTGGTCGTCGTCATCGATGTCCGAGTCATCATCTTTGTCCGAGCTTGCGAGAAATCCAGCTTTCTCGGCCTCCCAGCCTTCAGAAACAATTGGAGTGTATACCGTCCGGCGGCGGGGGGTGACAGGAGATAACATGGCCATGGCGTCGAGGTCGGCTCTTCGACGCCCAGGTTGAGGGAGAAAGAAGAAGACAGCCCCATAGTGACAGCAGATCAGTTCATTGATAGCGCATCAGTACCGTTGACATGTGTTTCGCCGTTTTGATCCGCTCTTGATCCTTCAAAAATCAATGAGGATCAATACTGTGCAACGCGATGAGGCAGCGCAGCCAAAAAATATCCCGCCCCTTCATCGATTCAATTCGCCCATGTGTTACTTGACTTCGCTGTTGTCATGAAGTCGCCAGGTGTTTTGTTGACATCAGGTCAACGTGGATCATATCTGATTGTATCTAGAGCTGTTGAGGCGCACGCGAAAGAACCATTTCACGGGAGTGATCGCGCTGTTCGCTAGGGGCACAACGGCAAGAGGAATATAAATTCTCGGCTGCTGACCCAGCGTGTCAATTTAGTAGCCGACATGTCGCTCCAGATTTCGCCCTTCGTCTTCACCTGTCCGCAGAATGCCCGCAGTCCAGCTGGGACCTGCCTCAAAATGACCACCAAGCGGTATTTCACCCGCCAGTCCGCAGCTAACGTCGACGGAATCACCTTACTTTTTGGGCACGGCGTTGGTGCGCGTGAGTGGACTGTTATAGGTTCCTCTCGCCTTTCGGTCTAACCCGAAACAAACACTTCACAGACAAAGAAGTATGGGAGCCTATAATCGAGGAAATTCTCCTGGTGCACAAGCACCCGCGAGTGCGCGAGGCTTGGGCGCTGGATCGCCAGGACCACGGGGACGCCGCATTGCTGAATTCTGAGGAGCTGGCGCGTAATCGGCCAGATGGCGTCCGTACGTCGCTTCATTCGTCCCCCTATCCACAACAGTTTGACATGTTATTTCAGCATCATATGAGTGGTCGGAAGCAATCGCAGCATTTGCGTGCTCTCCACGGATGAAAGGACATCGTATTGCGACCGTATCACATTCTGCAGGGGCGATTTCCATGTGTGTGCCAATTTCTTTATACCTTATCAGCGCGCTGAATGGGGTTCTTAGGGTCGGTGCGAGTAAATTTGTACATGAAGCGAGCATTCCGTTCGTTGCCATGATTTTAGTCGAGCCCTCCATGGTTGCGGCGGAGCTCGATCCGTACGAAGAGGGCGGTATTATGCCGCTAACCGCCGCCATTCGCCTACGAAAGGATACTTGGCCCTCTCGTGAGGCCGCGCATAAATGGATGCAGTCGCGCTTCCCCTGGAACACCTGGGATCCGCGCGTTCTCCGTGCTCACATAGTCAGCTCTCCACTCCCTGCTCAATCAACTGTGCTGATGGGTCACGTCCATGCTTTAGGACCACGGCTTCAAGAACACTCCCGAGGGCAACGTAACGCTCAAGTGTAACAAATTCCACGAAGCCAACGCCTTCATGGACAAAGAGGCGCACTTCGATTCCGTAGATCAGGTGGGACGAGTCTGTCGCTCATTACCATTCCATGTCGTATGGGGGAATCGGGACGACATTGTCCCTGAAGCCGGCAAAGGGTCGATTTCAGATCGTTCACAAGGCCGGTTCGTTGCCTCTATCACAAAAATGGAGGGCGGACATATGGTGCGTTCATACAATGCCTTGTGTTCTTGGAGTTCTAATAATGGTTCACGAAGCTCGTACAAGAACACCCGACTGAGCTTACTATACAGCTTTGCCGTCTGGTCGATGTAATTGCCGCATCGCTGCGTGCACCCGTGGCGCAGAGCAGATTGTGATTCCCATGTAACACTTTTGTAATGTAGTTTAGCGTCTCAATTAATTGAACAACTTGTATTGAACATGGTCAAAGTTGAGGGTTCAGGAGCTCGTGGTTTGGGTTTGAATACGCGTCGTTCCGGTCTGAGCGTAGTGCGACACCGAGTTAGGACACAGTACGATTTTCGGGCGTTGATGAGGCCGTGGTCGGGTGTTCGAGATTAATGATCGCTCGAGACCAGCACCAATGAGACCGGAGGCGAGATGGACTACAAGTTTGATTATTATTGAGTTCGTTGCCCAGGACTTGGGCAATGCACTTGTCGATGATCGCGTGGTTAGATGTTCAAGCCTATCGGGACCCGAGCGCACCCAAAATAACGCGACCGCAGAAGTACAAACGTAGTCCGTGCGACTGTAGACCTGACAGTGAGCACAGCAGTGGTCGCGGGCACAGCATTGCTTCGCGATGTTTGAGTGTTCTATAAATGTCACAACAACATCCTAAATTCAGCTCCTGATTCTATATCGAATTTTGTGGGGTTTTTTTTGCAGCACTGCTCAGGACCTGTACTATACCGCAGAGCTAATAATTGGTGGAGCAATCATCGCGGGCATAGGTTTGCAAATGTCATAGTACCGTTTCCAAAATCCAATTCGTCATACGTTTGTGTTGGTTTTTTTTGAATTGCGGGATCGTCTGGAGGCAAGAGTTGGACCGAATCATTTCATGTTATAAATATATCCTGGTATAACAAACAAAGCGCTACATTGTCCCAAATCAGGTCGTTCTATTTCTAACTTGCTGGTGTAGGTTTCTCCGCCGGCCGTCTTACTGCGCGGCCCCTCTTGTCCCGATAGAATAAAACGTTTCCTGGAGGCGATGAGACCTTAATCGTGAGGAAGGCAGAGCTGCTCGTACCGTGGTCCTCTACAAACTGACAACGGTTGTAACTATCCCACAGTGCAGGGAAGATAGGTTTATCAGACCACGCATAATGGGGGCCAATGAATTCTTTCAAGTATTGCGTGGCTTCTTCGCCATGATCTATGTGGCAGGACAGTTAGCCAGACCGACAGGACTTTCATTGCGTGAACTTACACCACGGCATCATTGGGAAGAACTAGGAGACTGAGGTCAGGTCGAGATTCAGAAGCAATACGTCGCGACGTACGTGATGGATCACATGGAAGTGAGCAACATCGTGCAGGAAGAAGCGACCCTGCCACCCGAGAACGGGTCTAGATAACTGTGAATTAGGTTCAAGATAACCCTTGCAAACAAAGATTGAACCTATCGACCGTGGCTGCAGCGCCTCGTTGGAAGTTCCATTCGGGGCCGCGGTAGTGAGGCAATGTCTGGAGAATTTCAACAATTGAACAGGTGAGCCAGTTGGATCACTCACGGGATCGGTGTGGTGAAGGTATGTGATCAGGATAACTGGCGGAAGTTAACCTCTGCCTCCCGCGCACGGTCAAAACGACTTACACCAATGAGTAACGCATAGCCAGGGAATGCCGTAGTATTTCACGACGTCGGCGAAGCTCCACACGTTGGATGCCCAGGTAAGGAAGGCGATCATGGACAGGAGGCCGATGTTAGACATGATTACTGCGTTCTTCTGGTTCTTGTTAAAAATGATGGAGGAGGCTTCAGAAGAACTTGATGAACTTTCTCATACGGAAGTATGGGAGGACTCACGGTCAAAGTGATTCGTCCACTTCGGGTAGTGCTTCTGTCCGGACACATTGAACACTTGGTTCAAAGCATGAGAGCTATGTCTTCGTCGGGAACGAGTCGACTCACAAAGATATGCAGGGAATGCGAGGAGTTGCTGGCGAATCAGCATAAAGAGCGTGTAGATGGGTGTATCGCCGAAAATTTCTTCGTAAATACTTTCATCATGGACCTCTTGAGGAATGCCGAGATCGGAGCGGGTTTTGGGTACGTAAACTTTGGAGAAGGCGGTGAACACTTGCAACTGGATAAAAAGCTGGCGCAACACGAACCTTCGTCTCGCTCCATGGAAGCGTGGTTCGAGTGATGTCGGTGGTGAGAGTATTTCCAACTGAATCGAAATGAGACGCGGAAGCGAGCGACTAAATAATTGCACACCTGAAGAATGGCGTGAAGAGGGCAGAATGCAGGATCTAGTCAATCCTATTACTATCGCAGTGCGACAAGTCGGACATATGCTGCTCACATATCCAATGGTATCGTTGACAAGGCCGTGGGGAGAAAACGCCGAATGCCCGCACTGGAGCTTGTTAGGCCAAGAACGACACGAAAGAGAAAATTGACATACCTCGTGCCCTATTACCCACAATCCAGTGAATTGCAGTCCCTGGAACCACCAACTATTTAGGGAGCGTGTCAACAAGCACTCCGCCACGTTGAACCACAACGTACTAGACCATCCATGCTGACCACTTGAACAACTGTGCCCCACGCGGAGTCAGAAGACGTTGGACATGGGGACTGGAGGACATGGGGTCGATCCAAATCGCTAGTGCCCAGAATGTCGACGCAACGATTAGGTCTCGAGCAAGGTAAAGAAGGGCGCGGCCCGTATGTCTTTCGAAGAGCCGTGGTGGAATCGCGCCGCGAATCTCCTTCAGGGACCTGCAAGCAGTTTGGAACAATTGCGGAGAAGATTTGTTCGGGCTTACCACTCCATCGGCGCATAGGCGGGGAGTGCCTGTTCATCGTAGGGTGTGTCGACAGATTCCTTGCCCATAGCGAAAGCTAAAGTTCTTTCCCATCTAGACACATTTGATTTATATTTTCGCGCTATGTCCAAGTTCCCTGATTCAATCTTCGATCATCTCTCCCTTGACATCAAACAGTTTCCTGACACCGGGTTGCGTTGAGTTCGTCGCTGGTCCGTCTGTAACGCGGCCAACGATCATTTGATTGTCATCGTGTGATCGGTTCACGGCGGGTGGCGAGCTGGTTACGTTTGATTGGTTAGTTTGAAATCTAGTTAATTATAGCCATCAGGGATAAGTGGAGAGGAGTTTTTCCTGTTTTGACTCCGAATCGGAGTCTCCGATTCACTAGAACCACGAAATTATGCCAACCACGTCGGAAAAAAGATGACCGAAACAGGTCCCGCACACACCGGCGTCTGCGATAATATTCAGTCATGGCTGTTTTTATTTCACATGGCTCGCGGCAGATTTCCCATTCCAGTTTAATAGAACTTGTTGATCAGCTGTCTCGCGCCCCTAATCTTCTTCAATATAATTGCCATCTACAGTTCCGGTTCATTTTGTAACTGGGTTCATGAGGCAACTCTCAATTGGGAAACGTGCAGCGAAGGGAATTCGACAAAAGCGGTAGGTGCCTCAGAGACGGTTACGAGCGGGTACGGTGGATCACACTCCCACGTTATGAGTAGATCTCCATGCACCATCCTTCGTCCTTTGCGATCCGTGGAAACCAGTCTGGAACCGAAAAGGAATCGGAGGGACTCCGGAAACGCTTGTCGGAATCTCTACTGCGCTGACAACGGGCTGATGTGATTGATTCCAGATCGGGTGATTAAGATGCTGTGATTCGATTGATATGCCGGCCTTGAAGTTAAGTGCGTCTGAGACTGGTTCCCCTCCGCCCTTTCGAACAAACCTTTTTTTCTTCATTTCTCAACATGTTCAACGACGCCCCAGAATATCTTGCACGAAAGAATACGCCGTTCGTACCTCCCAATGTGGGTCCCGCCACCTCTCATAGCCCTCTACCTCTCATGCGTTTTTTCAGTTCACTATTGCGGAGCTGCGCAATGCGATCCCGCCAGAACTACACAAGAAATCACTCGCCTGGGGCCTCTGGATAGGCGCCCGGAGCGTTCTTTGTGTCGCTGGCTTTTGGTATCTGGGAACCACCATCGAGACCGTGACGCCGGTCATTGCCGCCTCCTTACGACTCGGCCTGACCTTGACGAGTCTGTTACGATTCGCGCTCTGGACGACCTACTGGTTCTGGCAGGGTATTGCTTTTGCGGGTTTGTGGTGCTACGCCCACGAGGCCGGGCATGGGACGATCGCGGACCAGAGCTGGATTAACCACACGCTGGGATATGTTTTACAAACTGTGCGTTGTGCACCTTCTTTCCCCTCTGAGCCGCTCTGAGATGTCAACAGTTCACTTTGACGCCCTACTTCGCCTGGAGATCCACGCATCGCGCCCACCACGTCCGTAAATTTCTCGTTTCCGGGTAGCGCTGAATTGACTACGTTCCAGAAAGCAGTAGGCTCCATGGAGCGCGACGAGAACTATGTCCCAGTGAGTGCCTTCATCGCAAGTAGATATTTTTGACTGAGTTGGGGCAGGCCATTCGCTCGGAACTTGGGCTGCGACCAGAGAATCCCAAGGAGGGCGAGGAATCTCCGAAGCAACAGTTCGACTACCACGAAGTTTTCGAAGATACGCCCCTGTATGTTCTCGGGAAGATGGTCATCATGCAGTTGTTGGGATTGCAAATGTACTTCGTAGCCAACACCATGGGATCGCCCTCCTATCCCAAGGGGACCAACGTATGTGACGTGCAAGATTACAATATTTCGTTGACTGAACCGCTCGTGACCAGCACTTTTCCCCTTTTTCTGCCCTATTCAAACGCAACGAACGTCTGGGCATCTTTGCATCTGATGTAGGCCTTGTGTTCATGCTCTACCTTCTGCGGCTGTACACTGCACACGTCGGCGTGAACACCATGTTGAAGATGTACTTCGTCCCGTACCTGGTAGCTTCCTTGTTTTCCTCATTTCATTTCACTAATTCAATACTTCTTTAGTTATCAAACCACTGTGAGTACACGACGTGTGGTACCACTGATTGGTTGCTCATTCTTTTTCAGGGATCGGTGAGCCTGTTCGATCGTACTACTTTGAACGCTGAACTTATGCAAAATCAAGTGCTGATAACCTTCCTGCACCATTGTGACCCGACACTTCCTCACTATCGAAAAAATGAATGGACGTTCGTTCGTGGTGCCATCGGAACCGTTGACAGGTGAGGGAAACTCCATCCTTACTTATGATCACACTTATCTTGGCCAACAGGCCGATAATGGGCTGGATTGGAAGATTTTTCTTCCACAATGTTTCGCATGATCATGTGCGTCGCTATCACTTCTCCTCGGCACGTTCTAACATAAGAGTTCAGGTTGCGCACCATCTCTTCTCGTCCATCCCATTCTGTAAGCCGATTATCCATGCAACACTGTCCCAAAAACTCACTCTCACGGACAGACAACCAACCGTTGGTCACGGAACACCTCAAAGCCGTTCTAAAAGAGCACTACAACTACGACACCACCGTACGTCCACCAGTAACACTTGCCATTCGCTGAAACAGACCTTCGTTTAGCCTTGCTTCCGGGCGTTGTATCGCTCTTTCACAGAATGTGCTTTCGTGGAAGACGAGGGCGACATCATTTTCTACAAGAACATGAAGGGAAAGTCCGTTCGTTTTTTGGCGACCGACGTTGAGTGAATCGTGGTCACCCATATTATAATTTATTCCTTCTTCAATACAATTCAATTATGTATGTATTTCGAAATAATCATCGGGCGTTGGCACTAGGTTCCAAAAAAAGTTATTGCGGGTGATCAGCTTTGAGTTGATTCAATTACCTGCTGATGTCGCTATGTCCTTCTCCCTAATTCCTCTGTTTCTCTCGCCAGACTTTCCTTCCGATGTTGTATGGTCCGTGGTTGCATGACCCAAGCCTCTGAAAAAAGAGCCGGCGAAATGGGGACCAATAGCGAAAATGCCGCAGTGAATGAAAGTTCTTTCAAAGTCGTTGAAAAGTATGTGAGGGAGGGTCTTTCTTCTCGGCTTTTACGACATCAGGAAATAGGTAGTGCCAGGAGAATCGAAAGTCAATCTAAAACTAGCTTTTCCAGGTGGGCTTTGTATGAAATTAACAAATGTCATTATTTGCGATTTGCGGCACATAGCGGGTCTCTCAGTTGGAGCCTAATGCTTCCACTCCTCAATTTTGTAACGGACGGACTTTCGAATGCACACTGTTGAGTCTCTTCAACCGTTATTCGTGGGATTCATATGTGGTTCGAGTTTTCTAAATCGCACCTCGACATCGACCAGATTGTTCCAAGATACCGTACATCAACACTGCAAGTTCAGTGCCGATTTCCATTCGATCTTTTTTCGGCCGTTCATTTGAAGCCCGAATGGAAAATGATGCTTTAGCGTCTCGAGCAACTTCCACCGCGTTAGCTCCACCTCTTTGTCGTTCATCTCCGTCAAGCGTCTTGCCCCACCTATTTCTCCTTCACGTTTTCACCTCCGCCCGTTGTCCGCCCGAGCAAACTCCACTTACGGCCGTCGCTGCCACCCGTTCATGATTGCGCGCATTACGGGGTGAGGAGTCAAAAATATTCATTATAACGAAGCTCTGTCTGCTGACCCATCCGTGAATCCGTAGCTGTCTCCGTTTGCTTGTTCACCTCCACCCGAGTCAATGCCCCATGTGAATGAACCCTTGATTAGGCGCCTCCGTTCACAAGGCTTAGCTCTGTGCGAAAACACACCCCTCTCTCTTCATAAAATTATCCGTGTCCAAAGCTTTTAAAGTCCGCTCTGAGGAAATCTGATCCAAATCAATGGAACATCGGCTTTAAACCTGCGGCCAAATCAAGCGCTCAACCGTGCGCCCAATTCCGCCTAAACCGAAATGGTAGGTCTCCAAGCAACCTGCCGCGTTCCTGTAGTTTTTCAATTTGAATGTTAACACGACTGGGCTCAAACCACCCTTCGTTAACGGAAGCAAAACGGAGGTACTTTGCTGGTCTGAATGGTAATCTCTACGGACTATGAACAGACCGCTATTGTCTGACAGACTGACGCACAGAATGGTAAAATGCACGGCTGCTGAAGGCCCACATGTTCTAAATGAGTCTTTCGTAACTACCGGGATTCACGGCAAGGATCCTCGGGCCGAAGTAGTGTCCCAAATATGACTCGCCGTGCACGCCACTAGTGAATTGAACACTACAGTTTATCAATCTCATGCGGCCGGCGAGCGCCACCTCTCAATCTACCAATTGACTCATCAACACTAGACTCGCACTTTGTAGTTCTCCGAACGGCGCGAGAAAAGCCATCCGTTCTTCGTTGCCTCAGTTAAGTATGACGGTGATGTTCGGACCGATTTGTCAGCCAAGACATGGACGTGTTGCGGGTGCGCTTTCGTTCGCCTTTGCAGGACATATTGTCCACCAGCAGTCGACGGTCCTGGAAGGAAGCAAAGATAAACATCTCTCACCGGAAAGTTCTTCGTCACCTAGCAGCCGGAGTCTTTAGTAACACCGTTTGACTGAGTTCTGGGTTGAACATATATGTTTACCTTTGCAATTCTGTCCTGATTGAGATGCGGCCCGTGTTCAGCTTTGAGGGTAGTCTCAATTCCCAAAGATAACACGAGTATCTTGACAATCATCCACAAGAGTCCATTTAGCGTTTCGGGCTCAAATTCTCGGATCAGAGTGTAGCTCATGTCCAACTGGCATGGCACTCGCAGGCGTTATCAATGATGAACGGTACTATTAGGTTGAAACACTACGCTTCTCAAATTCATTTATGCGCTACACTGTATCGCTATTTACATTTTATTCGCCGTTGCACGAATCCTGGAAGCCTTTAGCTCTATTGCAAACCAAGGGTACTTTGCCATGGGTGTACATTACGGTATTTGCACTGTTGCGGGTGTGCGTTTGATTATGTGCTTGCTTCAGGCACAGTGCATCTTACCGGTTGACACAGAACGGAGGGATCATGAACTATCTGGGATATTCCTGAGGTTCTTTCGAGGGACCCTGGACACTGCTGTGTTCCGACTACATGGGTTCATTCCTGCCCTCGCGGCGATTCCCGCTTCCATGACGTTGAACACAGAGAAGAAGTCGCAGGTTCAGATAATCTGCATTCGGTCCGCCGGAACAACCCAGAAATAAAAGAGTCCTCAGGTTGGCACCGCTCTGTAGTGGTGAGCCATTGAGAAGTTGGAATATATTACATGAACGTCCTTTGGAAACGGCTGCCGCCAGACAAAAAAATCGACTGAGAAGGTTGATTAGATGCGTGATTCACGGACGGATCTGCACGAGAGACAAGGTGAACGACCACAATGTCGTTACGTCAACCGCTGCCCCGAATGAACAGCGGAACATGTGGCCGATGAGTACGCAACATTTGGCTGGGCACAAAACGATTCTGCAAGTGTGAATGTTTATTTTTGGTTCGAGTTCGATGGAAAAACAGAACCATCCAGCGCAGTATCACTGTATTCTGGCCAGAGCGGTCGAACGTGGATTATAAGGGCGCCACAATTCCTTAACCCACGCGACATCCCCTTTCCGCGCGAGAATCTGCGCCATACCTGTCGTACAGGCCATAAAAGTCATGCACCTACCCTTCCCCAGATGTGGCACATCTTGATGAGTGAAACCCTCCAGCCCCACTTCAAACACGCTTACGGCAGTTATGTCGTTCGTAGGTAGCACATAATGTGCCAATGCACCCGAGGCGTCTGCACAAGTAACTTGTGCTCGCTCATGATAGCGAGTACAGGGTTTACGTACTCTCAGCGGAGCGCCCCCGTGGTTTCATATACTTAGACCGAACGTATGATCTGTTAGGGTCTCTGGACGGAGACACGTGTTAGCGTTGTCTTCCCTCAAGGTACTCCATGAAGGGCTTTACAAACACTGAACGCGCAGTGGTGATATTGCCCTCGCGGAGCTTTAGAAACGCTGAATGGAAGTCGTAAGCCGCCTTGAGGCCAATTAACGAGGGTTGTTCACTGCTCTCTTGCCACTTCTAGGTGAAATTTAATGGCCTTCGATAATATTGCCCACGAGCCCAAGATTAATATGATGCAGATCACTGTCGCGTATGGGTAGCGAGCCGCCTCCTTGCGAGGAGGGGAAGCGAATAGTAGCTTCTGAGCATCTGTATAGCTGGAAGTATTCAGTTTTTTGTCGGTGGAAGTCGATCCTCATCTCCTCGATGAACAGAGACACACGTCGATTTTGTCAAAGATCTCGGCGGGGGTTCGCTCTCGAGAAGTTCTGACCATCAGGTAGAAGACATAGCACGGCGCTTAGGAGCTGAAAGTGCGGCAGGCGTCATAAGGGGGCTCGCGATCAAAAATATGATAAGCGCTTGTACTGGGTGCCATCCATTTTGCCCGCATTGAAGTTCTCACACCGGCAATTCCCGGCAAAAGTGAAATTTCGGTTGGCCGAACATGTTCAAACATTGGCCGTTCGGGCAGCCCTGTAACCTCTGAGGAACGATAGATCAAAGATTCGCTCGGTCGACTTGCAAGCACGTCGACCAGCTCACATTGAGCAGTGTGAAGAATAGGGGCACGGTACTTATACAGGACGGTGGGAAATTCATGACGAGAAGATATATTGGGTATTGGGCCGAGAGTGCGGCTGATGGTTTTGGCAACATGGTCGGCCGAGGGAATTTAATGACTCTCTCGTCACGACCCCAGTTGGCTCGATTCAACCCCCATATGCTGTATTATCATCTCGTCACATCGCTGCTCGGTGTTCACACTCATCCCGCTCAATGCAAGGGTGCCGCCGAGCCAATTCACCAGGCCTATCGCGCAACTCGCGCCGGTTTGACGAGTAACCGAGCTGTTCCGCCGAGACTTTCTGAAGGAAAGCGACGGGGGACGAATCCTTTGGTCGACTCGACGAATAGCGACGGCGAGGGTGTTGGAGGCCATTTGATGCGCCGAAAAACGATTCATTTGGATGATTTTTAGCACGGTAGAGTTCCTCCTGCTCAGCCCAAAATGTCTGGCCTTGATTTTCAAGTATTGGCGCGCCTCAGAAAGACCACCAACGGGAAGTCGACGATCCATTTGGGGGGGTCAAAGTTCGCTTACAGGGCCGATTCACACGTCGATTCACGAGTCGATTCTGCAATCGATTCAAATGTCAATTCTCGTCGACTGTCCACCAAGAATTGTGGGAGAATCGCGGTTGTCGGCGATTCATCGATTCTCGTCAGATTCATGAGAATCGACGATTCTCGTGTCAAGAAGCGACACCTGAATCCACATCAGAATCGACTGGTGAATCGACTGCTTAAGCGAACTTTGACCTCCCCTATTACTGCTTTGGGCAGACTTCAAAAAAAGAAAAGAAAATTGGTCTACACAATTGTCTTGAAGATTGGTGATTAATTCGAGAAGCTAAAGTTTCAGATTGAGTATACATTCTTCGGAAATTGTATTAGAAATTGGACGAATCGGCTGAGCAGAAATCAATTTAAATATCTGAAGTTTCGTGATGAATTCCGTGACTAACAATACCAAAAGTATCGAAATGCGTTTCGGCAGTGATGATATGTTTCCTGAAACACTGCATGAAGATTTCACATTTTTCACTGAAAAGATCAGTGAAAAATGTCAATTGTTTTGCACCCAAATTTCACTGATGATTTTGGTGAAAAATTCAGACCACTTTCAGCCATTTGTTGCTGAGTATGTGAAATTACGAGTACTTATGTAATCGTTCATAAGATTTGTGCACAGCCAAAATCGTCGACCTCGCAACACACGGTCCGTTTTTTCTAACTACACTAATTAGTGGCTGTGCTAATTTTTCATTAGATTTTTGTGACTACCGATCACAAATACTTTAGCAGCTTATCTTAAGTTCCAGCCGGTCCAGACCAAAATGGACCTTAAGTTCTAGTATTCTTAAGTTCTGTTAAGTAGAAGATATATCCTATACATCTGAATAATACATGTTCAACCTGAACTTAAGTTCCTGCATCTCAAGTCTGAATAAAGCATCGATTCATCATGTGCTATCTAGAAAGGAAGAACTTCAGTCGCAATCGAACTCAAGTCCGATCGTGACTCAAGTTCTTAGGAGACTCGAGCTCCATCGAAACTAGAGTCCCGCTACGAACTACAAAGGCAAGGAAATGATATACAGACCACATACTTGGGAGTGAGCTATGACTTCCATCAGACCTTAGTTTGACGCCGCTTGGGCCCGATTAGCCTCAGATGCGCCAATGCATTTCTGAGTGCAAAGTCAGTGGATTGAGAAGAAAAATAAAAATGACACACCGATGGGGTTTGGGACAGTAGCACAGATATCGGGTTATGTGGCATAACGGAGATTGACACTGTACTCTGTGAAAGAAAGAAGGTATGAGTCTTCTATGGCGACCAAGGATTACGAGTGCAAATACGCACTTCTAGGGGCTAGGTTGATTGAGTGGTATTGCGCAAGTTATATTTCCGATGACATTTTTCATGTGCGGTATGGCCGTTGGCTAACGAGCAGTTGGGCGTGCGAATGGACTTGGTGGCAAGGAAGCAAAGGACTTGTAGTGTGACTCGCACTGGTCACACGGTGATCGGCAACTTCGGTGCCACTTGACCAAACAAACACAACTCTCTTTCTATCCTCCACCATCATCGTCCGCCTTCTCGATCCTTGACCTCGCAGTATCTTCCCTCCTGTATTTTTCCGCCTCGTCTGCGCAATACTCTCATGGTGGCTCTATCCTCGGCGTCTGTTATACTCGTCGGTCGTCAGTCGAATGCCACTTCCAAGTTGATGCCATCCGCCAATCCTCCTGTGAACAATCTATGTTGCCGTCGATGCCACCGTCGTTCCGATTCGATAGCTCTGACCTCAGGATAAATAGTGAAGAGCACCATTGGTCTTCATCAGTGTGAGTGTGTCTTGTTCCTCGAGTCAGCGTTCTCGTTTACTCGTAATGTTCAGTTAAGCATGTCGTCTTATGTTGCCTGAAGCATCAGCACCCCGACTGCTTTTCTAACCATTCGAGATCTCGGCCCAATTACCATGGTTGACTTCCGTGAGTACCGTTGGTATCGACTTTATCTCTCGGCTAATATTCGATTATCAGACGACAGCTCAAGTCGAGGGTGTGAATTTCGGCGTTTTATGAAATGGTAGGTCCAGAGTGACGAGATTCGGGATATACAATGCATACAAGGATTTGTGCCGCCGCATCCGTGCAAGGATATGCTGGCACTTAAGTTCGCTTCGAACTTGAGTTTTACCGTACTTAAGTTTCTTGATAGCGCTCAAGTTTACATTAACTACATGCAGTGTACTTGTCTACCGAGAACTTCAGTTTTGTGCTGAACTTAAGTAGGGGTTGAACTTAAGTTGGCGATAAGGAACTCAAGTTCGAAGATGGGGCACATGCACCCATGGGCGACTTGGGGGGAGCTTAAGAACCGCTCCAACTTAAGTTCCATTTTGGTGTGGACCGGCGGAACTTAAGTTAACCTGCTCAGATTTCATCCGATCAGATTCATTAGGTTCGGGTGAGTGTTGACCCTAAACGATCAGTAACGAATCTAATGGCAATAGTGGCAGTGTGCAAAAAGACTATGTCACGGAATCCGATTTCGAGCTCGTTGCTTCAAAACGCACTCCTTCGCTTGGTATTTCGGCGGCATTTGATCTTTGACTCGTTATTATCCCATCATGCGCCACAATTTGCAGTTCAAACTCAAGTATTCACGGTGTTCTTCCGTGTCGCAGACACGGGCCATATCCTCTATTTGTTTTCGATCTACCCCTTTTTTCAAACACAGTTCAGGGACCGGCACGAGTTCCGTGGATGGCGCATCAAATATTCGTTGCCGAGAAACTCTGCCCCTTTCACTTCTTCCTCTCAACCACACAGAAATTGAAAAACCACATAAGTACTCGTTTCCGCCGCGCGTCATGCGACGGCCCGCACCCCCAAGTTATTGTGCAATTTTCACCTGTTTCTTCCGTGAAAAAATGGACGAAAAACTATTCACATTTGTCACCAACCTTTTCAGCGAAAAATGTAAATACTTCATGCAGTGAAATGCCAGACATCAGTGGTGCTGAAATGGCTGCTTATATGTCTGATTTCCTGTATATGGAAACGAAAGCCGAAACTTCTCAAATCAGCTTACATTTCATCGTCATTGAAACGAGCTGTTTCGGCTCACATTTCTGCTCATTCGAAATTCATACCGAAACCATTCCTTTCAGGTGCTCAGAAATTTGATCTGCAGTTGATCAAATGAATTTCCGCTCATCTGAGACGCATAGTTTCAGCATGAGTTTTCTATGAGCTGACATGTGAGCCGAAACGATCCCTTTCGAAGATGCCGAAATGTAAGCCGATTTAAAAAGTTTCCAGTCTGATTTCTACGCCCTTGAAATCAGATTCATCAGCGGTCATTTCGGCAGTGCTGATACCTTGAATTTCGGGAAGCATTTCCACACTGCGAAACACATTCCAATATCTCTGGTATTGTTAGCCACAAAATCCATTGTGAAACTTCCAATATTTGAATTCATTTCTGCTCAGCTGATTTGTCCAGTTTTTAGTACAATTTCCAGTGAATATATACTTAATCTGAAACTTGAACTGTTCGAATCAATTGAACGTAGCTGGAAATTGAGCTAATCCCGATGTGAATACTGCATGACTTCCGATCGCTCCTGCGCTTTCCTTTTTCCGACGCTTTCGGATTCTTTGTTGACGAGTTCTGCATCTGGTTTTTAGCTGTTTTTATTCTTGTTTTGTAGTAGTCCTCAATTTTTCCTTGGCCGTCGCATGCTTGAGCCCATTTCGAATTTCTACATCGGCTGTTGCCACTTGTACTAAGCCAATCGATGTTCTGGGTACGGCGTCGGCGTCCAGATTGCAAGCCGAGATAAACAGATTGTAGCGCCTCGGCAAACCAGATAACTATTTACCTCCGCTGCGTCCAGTGAATGTGAACGGCATATTGCACAAACACTGATGATGCCCCAGCCAGCCGACTTCGGAATCGCCCATAAGAACTATATTCCCGGCAATGTGCGTTTCCATATGTGTCGATTGACGGCATTGGTCATCCCACAGTTACATCGTTCCCCTCTATTGTTTCCTTCGCCACCCGATTTCGCGGAGATACGGCTCATGTTAACATTCGATTCTATTCCACCCCTCCACCTCCCGTCAATCCCACGTTCATCCGTACCATTCGATTTGGGTTGGTCAAACCTCTCTAAAGCCCATGATGGTGTGGGACTGCATCATGCGCGGAGGGAATGAGCCTTGCCATTAATCTCTATTTCTCTCAACCTCCGTGTTGGCTTGACTGTTTGCTGAAGTCGAGTTGTCATCCACTCGGAAATCGGCACCCGGCGTGTAGCCAGCGAAAACTGCGCTGTCTCCGGGAAAAATGCCACCAACCGCGCAACGCTGTGAACTTCGAATGAAGTTCCTTCGAGGCGCAGGGTCAGCCGCTCTACACGTGCACAGCCGGCAGCGATGGCTTCCCTGCCCATGAAATCACCTGACATGAATACATCTGCTGCAGTGAAGCCCGCGCGTGCGTCAATGTCCACGCTCAGCCGGGGTACTAGCGAGTGTGCGCTGACTTGAACTGCAATTGTGGCCAGAGAATTGAAAAGGGATGGGAGATTCATCCTTGGACGCGCCCGCCACAACACGCAGAGAGCGCGCAGTTCTGGAAGTGCTTCTTTGGAAGTCAGGAGATGCTCCGCTAGTACTGAGGGAGCACGGAGCGATGAGATCCTACGCAGCTGGGGAGATGGTAATCTCGGTAGGTCCCAGGCAGTGAGATCCGGAAGCCGTCGCTGATAGGACATGTGCAAGTCGGTGAGGTTGGAAAATTGATCAAGAATAGCAAGCACCACTACGTCGATGAAAGGAGGCAGATCGGTCAAAACGAGAAGGGTGAGGCGCGGTGCTGCGGCCGCGAATCGCGGAAGAACATCGCTCCATGTCTGGGCGTTCCCGCGCGACATCTGAAGAGCCAGACTAGTGATGGGGGCCTGGCGTAAGGCCGCCTGCACCCAATCAATTCCCGGAGAGGTTAATAATGTCGCGGAGTTCATGACGAGAGTGGTGAGTTGCGATGGACCGGAGGGGAAGGGAGGCATCGCCGGAATGTTGTTCGGGGGAGTGGGAACGATGCGACGAACGATACGATCCATGAGCCCAGGGCGGTCGGTTTCAATGGAGCTGCCATCTGTGATGCTGAGATATTGACACCCGCGTCGAACAATCCAGTTCAGCAAGGTTCCGACGTGCGACGACCACATCCGCAATTCGTCTCCGTTTTTGAGAGAGATGGACCAGTTTCCTTCGTGCGGTGCGAGACGAAGTGACACCTTCCTCACGGATGTGAGACGAGATATGAAGGTTTCCAGCCGTTTAGTATGCCGGAGGAATGGAGTTATCGTCGGCTCAAGAGCACTATGTGGAATGCTGAAATCGATCCGTTCCAATGATTTAATGAAGAGGCAAATCTGCAGGGCTGATAGAACATCCCTTTCGAGTCCTCCCAGCGTGCAGACAACTTCAGATTTGGATTCGAGGTCCACCTTTTGGCGGGAAAAGTAAATGGATAGGGCGATGAAGTTCAACCGTCGGGAAAGCAATGCGAGGTGATACAGGGACTCATCCTCTACCCAGTCAAACACCTTAACAAGGATTTCGGTGGGGAGGTCAAGAATGCCAACGGGGGGCATGTCGTGGAGGATACGAAAGCGGTAGTGCTTCTCTTTGATACTTGCGCACAGCCTCGGTGACAAGCATCGCCCTGTTGCGCGTTTGTCGGAAGTTATTTGAAGATGCGCCGGTGCCGCAAATTTTGCGTGAATTGATCGCCGATAACTCATACGTACTCCATACTATGACAGAGTCCGGCCAAAGTCGTTATGGTCCTGTATGGCCACACTCGACCAATTCGGAGTTCAACACCCTCGTTCTGCCCACAAAATCTCGCCTCAAGATATTTTTTTTTCAGACGATAATCGAACAGCATGCTTGTATTCCATCATCGAGACTTGAACATACCTCGACCCATCTCCTCTCTACTCTGAAACATTTATGGTATAGACCCGCGTCATTCGCTGAGTGAACGCGACTTGCCATTGAATTTGAGTTCCTTCAACCACCGCGTTGGCTTTACCGCTTGCAGGAGTGTAGCTATTATTGACTCGTGCATTGCCATGCCGCCCGTCAACAGCGACAAACTTTCCGTCCTCGGGAACAAGGCCACCAAGCGCGCTACAACCCAAGCATGACGGGCTTTCACGTCGAGGTGAATGGTCAGGTTCTTCACACGTGCACAGCCAGCAGCTATGTCCTCTCGCATGATGAATTCGGGCGACATGGACGCCTCGACATCGCGGAATCCTTCACGCACGTCGATGTTCAGGGCTAATGTGGGTGCATGTGGATGCACATCGAGTTTAGCTGTAATCCTGGCAAGGGAAGCGCAGAGAGAGGGCAGATCCAGAATCCATGGTCGTTCCCGCCACAGCACGCATAGAGATTGCAATTCTGGAAGTGCGCCGTCGGTGGCGAGGAAGTGCTCTGCCAACCCCGAGGGCACACCCATCAGGAAAAATTCACTTGGCTAGGTTGCACTCTGTAGCCTCAGTAGCAGTGGTATCCTGGTAGGCAAGTCCCCGAATATCAAGTTCCCAGTAGCATTCACCCAAGCTCAGTAGCAGCTGGTAGCAGGTTGGTAGCAACTGCTACTGGGGCTACTGGAGCTACTGAGAATGCCTGCCCTGCAAGAAATAAACCAAAACTTATTCACTAATGCTAGTTTCTTAATTCACCATACTGTCATATTTCAGTTGACATACAACCTGTTACATAAAGTTCATCAAATCAAGTTATTATTTATTATTTAAATACATGTTTGCTACGGGAATCGAACCAACAACCTTCCGACAAGCAGAAGTTAAGAGTATACAAAATTACAGCTAGACTAAAGTGTACATTGAAAGTACTGCCAATGATGGAACTACATCACCTTTGTCCCAATCAATCTTCAGTTCAACTTCAGTTGGTTCACCACAGCACCACTGACACCAGAAATATGAAAGTGACATGGGATACTGAAAATATCACTCACCATAGCTTAAACTTGGACTCAGGGAAAATCATGCCATGAGTATGGGAATGATCTACATATATGTTCTTGATGTCCTTGGACTTTGACTTAACTCTGCCTTCAACTGCAAGAGGAGAACCCAGACCTGGGGTCAGTACAATAAGCAAAACTAGAATCCACTGTTCAGGTCAATCAGGCATTGTAGTATATCAGTCTCACCACTCTGAGCTCTACAGTGTCCTTGGTAGGATTATCAGTCTCACCACTCTGAGTTCTATAGTGTCCTTGGTAGGATTGGCCTACATCTCTCAAGCACTACAGAGTGCACACATGACTCTACCAAGAGCTATCAAGCATTCCATACAATGCTACTGATGCTACCAAGCTACGCTGCCAATGCTACCAGTGCTACCAAGCCACCTGCCACAGTTACCAGTGCTACGGATGCTACCAGGCGCTACTGAGCCCAGAGGGAATTGCTACCACAGCTACTGGTATCTCATAGCAATGGCTGTACGCAACCAAGCATTTTGTTTTTTCCTGATGCCGAGTCTCGCAACGTCCCGGAGTGCGGGCAAGGGTCCTCGAGGGCTATCATCTGGAAGTCGTTGCTGAGAAGAAATGTAGAGGTCGGTGAGGCTGAATCGGTCAAGGACCGAGAGAACAACGACTTCGGCATCGAGTGGGACCTCAGTGAGGGAGAGGTCGGTAAGACACCGGGCTGCAGTGGCGAACCGGGGGAGCACATCGCCCCACAGCTCTGCATCTCCACGCTGCATCACGAGAGCAAGCTTGTTCACGGGAGACTGGCGCAAGGCCCCAAGCACCCAGTCAATTGTAGGAAGGGTGAGGAGGGTCGCGGAATCCAGAACCAAAGTGGTGAGGTGCGTCGGAACGGATGGGAAAGGCATTGATCGGATAGGACGACGAACGAGGCGGCGAGTGAATCGACTGGTGAGACTGGGACGATAAGGTTCAATGTAGCTGCCATCGGTGATGCTAAGGTATTGACACTCGCGTTGCACGATACAATTCAGCAGGTTTCCGACATGCGATGACCACGCGCACACTTCGTTCCCGGTTTTGAGAGACATGGACCAGTTGGCGTCGTGCGAGGCGAGATGCAGTGAGACTTTTTTCACGGATGAGAGGCGGGAAATAAAGATTTCCAGTCGTTTGATATGCCGCAGAAACGGAGTTATCGAGGGCTCGATGGTATGGTGGGCAATGCTGCAGTGGAGATGTTCCAGTGATTGGATAAAGAGGGATATTTGTAACGCTGGAAGAATATCCCAGCGACCTAGGCCGCCCAGCGTGCAAGCCACTCCGGATTCCGACTCGAGGTCCACATTGCGACGGGAGAAGTAAATTGGGAGAGCGATCAGGTTCAATCGTCGACAGAGGAGTGCGAGGTGATATAACGACTCGTCTTCCACCCCGCCAAAGACATTGAGGAGGATTTCGGTGGGGAGGTCGAGGATGCCAGCAGAAGGCATGTCGTGGAAGATGTGAAAGTAGTCATGCACACTCGTGTTAACACGTTAGCACTGCCCGGTGACAAGCATCGCCTCCTTGCACTGCCGCAACGCAGCTATCGCCGAAAAAATTCGGGAAAATTTGATCTCCGCAAATCCACAGACTTGGGTGCTCAACGGTCAACCATCCACGGACCACAACTGGAGATATTGAGAAACTGCAACCATTTGGTACAGTGTCCAAGGTTTGTGAGTCATCCGGAATTCCGATAACCAACTGCGGCAATACTGAACATCCCCGTTCGGCCGAGGAGGCCGAACTCTACTTCTATGAAGCTCCAGCTGCTTCATCGAGAGCTGAACGTCCGAAGCGTGCTGAGCGAAGTAAGAATGTGCGGCCGAGTTGTCGCTTTAGCAGAGCGAAGACTTGTAGCGAGCGAAGTGGGGCTATATACCTTGACTGTAATCTCAATGTGTAGGGCGTTCAGCAATACGTGTTCAGTTCAGGAAATATTCAGTACATGGCTATTCTCACATCCAACTAATCACATTTTCTGAAGGAAGTAAAATTACCTCATGCACCACCCAATGGTCGGCCCTCGCCATTCACTTTAATTTCCTCCAACCAGCGCGTTGGCTTCACTGCTCGCAGCAGCGAGGTTATCGCCGACTCGGGTATCGTTTTCTCGCGCGTAAAGAGCGAAAACATGCAAATATCGGTAAACCACTCCGCCAACCGCGCGATGCTCGCGAGGTCACTGGCTTCCACGTCGAGACGCAGCGTCAGGCTCCTCACAAGCTCGCGAGCGACGACAATGTCTGGCTGCATGATGAGTTCGGTTGGAACGGATAGTATATCTTCGGCAGTGAGCCTCCAGCGCCGTGCCTCGATGTCCAAGCTCAGCCGGAGTACGCTCGGGTACATATAGAGCTTAGCGGCAATTGTGGCAAGAGAGATGAAGAGGGACGAAAGATTTAACCCAGGGCGTGCTCGCCACGTCACGCTGAGCGAGTGTAGCTCCGGGAGAGCGTCTTTGGGGGTCAGCAAATGTTCTGCTAGGTCTGATGCGACGCTGAGTGTTGTGACATGGCGTAAAGTGAGGCATGGTCGCGGAGCTGGTGTCCTTGTCCTGGAACTTGGAAGTCGTCGCTCGCAAGATATGTGCAACTCAGTGAGGTTGCAGAAGTGATCGAGGGTAGAAAGAACCTCGGTTTCAATGGAGAGGGGAACCTCGCCGAGAAAGAGGGAAGTAAGCCCTGGAGCTGCAGTAGCGAATCGCAAAAGTGTATCACCCCATGGGTGAGGATTTTCGCGGTGCATCGCAAGCGCAAGACGAGTGACGGGGGCCTGGCGCAAGGCGGCCAGCACCCAGTCAATTCCAGGAGACGCGAGGAAAGTCGCGGAATCCAGAACAAGAGTGGTGAGTTGGAATGGACCGGAGGGAAAAGCTGGCACCAAAGGAATGCTGCTGGAACGGCGAGCGACGCGGCGAACGAGCCGATTCATGAGACCCGGACGACCGGATTCGATGGCGCTGTAGTCTATGATGCTGAGATACTGGCATCCACATTGAATGAGACCATTTAGCGCGTTTCCGACGTGCGCTGACCACGCGCCCAATTCGTCTCCGCTCCTCAGCGAGATGGAGGCGCATTTCTCGGGGGTTCCGAGACGAAGCGACACCTTTTTCACCGATGTAAGGCGGGAGACGAACGTTTCCAGCCGCTTGGTATTCCGGAAGAATGGAGTTATCGCCGGATCGGAAGAGCTGTGCGGAATGCTGAAAATGACGCGCTCCAGTGATTGGATGGAGAGCGATATTTGCATCGCTGAGAGAACATCCCTTTTGGCTGGTGGATTCAGAGTGCAAAGTACTCCTGACTCGGACTCGAAATCCACGCTCCGACGAACGAAGTAAGTTCGTAGAGCGATGTAATTTAACCGTCGGGAGAGCAATGCGAGGTGAAACAGTGACTCGTCCTCGACGCAGTCACAGATAATGAGAAGGATTTCGGTGGGGAGATCGAGCATTCCAAGGGCGGGCATGTCGTGGCGGACAAGCAGGCGGTCGTCATGTAGATTTGCACCGCCTTTATGACACTGGCATCAACACCGAAAATGTTGGGGAAGATAATATCTGGGCAGGTGTGTGAGTGCTCATCCTTAATCTGGACCTAGCCGAAGCATAGTAGCATGATGCGAGGTGATAAGTTCGAATTTCGCACAAGAATGAGCAACCAACCAGCACCCTAACGCCGATCAGAACCACGATGACTCCCGAACTGTTAGTTCTCCTCCGTTGAATAGCACGCGAGGCAGGAAGGGAAAGTGTACCACATTGCATCTGGAGACACAACGAATGTGGGTGTGGGAGCGAAAACGCGAATTCGAAGTGGTGCAACCAAGATGCAACACCACGGGGCGATCATGTCATGTAGCTGAACGGCAGCTCAGTAAAAGGAAAAACAAGTACGCATATGCGGGGAATCAAAATCGAAAGAAAAGCCATAACAAAGAATTCGAAAGCTGAATCAGAGGATGATTCGGAAGTCCTAAATGTGTAAGGAGAGCAAAAGGCAGCAAGGGATCACGTGCAAAGCGATTGAACCAACGAAAAAGAAATTAAAAGGAGCAACGGGAAGATAGAAGTGCAGGGGCACGCAGTCAATGCGACAGCCACAAATAAAGACATGCAGATCTGACGGAACGAATTCGTCAGCTCTGTGCCCCGGAAACGGAAACCCAAGAATTTGTTTGGAACGCATCGGGTCGCGACTACGCGGGAACGATCGGCGTTGATTTGGCGCAGTGAGTGCTTGTTAGGGTAGAATATACCGGCCTGCATAGATCGATCATTTAGCTGCATATCTGCGAAACGTTCAGTGGGGGCCCATGGGGCGGGCGGAGCAATACCTGGCGCAGTATTTGCGAACGGGCTGGCGACGCGTAGCGTGTTGTTCCCATCCCTTCTGGCATAGGATAGTTTCCTCCTGGCGCAATATGCAGGTCGGGTTCTACAACGCTGATGCGGACGAATTGCGGTGGCAACCTCTTGTGGGTGGCTGGAAGCAAAACTGCGAAGATTGACGTGGGGGTGAAGAGATCGGAAAGCCGCACGACACCGTAACACATTAAGCACAATCAGAAGGTTACGAAGGCGAAACGCAACGCGGTCAGCTGCGAAGTTGAAAATTGAGAAGACGTGCATAGTCTCGAACACTAGAAAGCTAAATTGAGACGCAAAATGGAGATGAATGCATATGTTTCGGAGGGAGGTGATACAAAACGAGAGGAGGATGAATAGAGAAAGAACGCAAAGTAAACCAAATGAAGGAGGATGGATGGATGAGACGTACCTCTCGGCACCACGCTGGTCCATCTGTCTCTAATTTGCACGGGGCATTGTGATTCGAACAAGCCCACGAGACCGTGTCACTAGAACAATGCGCTAGAGGCATTCTCTCTAGAAAGGATGCGTTATGTAGCTTCTGAATTACTCACCTGAAAAAGCCTTGTCGTATGCAAGACGGCGTCAAAACAATCTCCATCGGCGCCGGAGAGTCAGAAATCGTGATCATGACATGAAGTAACGTGGGGAAAATTGAGAGGTACCCGAGGATTCGAATTTTGGGGCAATGGAGTTGAAGCGCCAGCAAAGGAGTCGGTGGCAAAGAAGACCGTGTCCATCGCTAGTGGCAGACGAAGGGCGAACAAGACTAAACTAGATCAGCATTGGAGTGAAGGATGAAGACAGCGTTGATGCATCAAGTTTGAGGATGGCAGTGGCAGAGGCGCCAGGATGGAGCTCCGGCAACAACGAGGTGGTGGCGAACGCAGAAAGCGAGTCGGTAACACCCGTCGGACATCAACGGAGATGTGATCGTGTACTGCCACACCGCTCCTTTTTGCTCCGAACCTCCATGCCGTCTGCGCGATCTCACGAGGCGTCAACGCTGGATCTGCTCCGTACGATCGCGCTGCTCTCCGACGCCTTGCGCCTCTCCGTGCTCTGTGGATGCTCGGCTCCGCGGCCTAATGTCTTCCTCACGAGCTTGCTCACTTGGCCTTCTCGCGTCGACGACTCCGATCAATTCCGCAAAGCATCTTCTTCCAACGCGTCCCCATTACGCAGCATTTGTTACGATCATTTGTCACGATCATGGTTTGTCCTGTATCGGGGTCCGAGGAGCAGCTTGAGCGAATTCAAGTCCGGGACACGAATTACGAAGTGCGCCTGCTTTCCCAAGATTTATTTCCCGCCTTCGTGGACAGTGACACGCGCATCGCAGACCCAGTGACCTACCAAACAACGCCATTCCTCTCAAGCCACGTCATATTGCTGCTGCCACTGGACGCGCCCCGTGCGCCGAGTCTTTTCACCCACTGTGCCACCCGTCTTCGCCGCCGTCGCCTTTCCCTGCTACAGCGGTCCGGGGATCGCTGATGGCGTCTTGGACGTGACGGACGTGACGCCGTGGTGTGGCCAAATGCACCCTGAGGTGGCCAAACGCATGGCCGCAACCCGCACCTCGAACCTTTCTCGTCGTGGGTGTGGCTTGGGTCCGAATAATCAACTTCATACCGCACCTGTCTGTGTGGTCTTGTTTTCGTTCGCATCCGCGCCCAGATTCCAAATACCTCAAGCGCAAAGAAAACTGCCTTGATATCCTCAATTTCTCGGCTCCATATGCGCCTATTCGCTGACGGCAATTGAGGTCTACCCCTCGTGCAATGTGTGTGGATTTCTTCCTGGCTCGTCCTTCTCTCTTCATATTGATCGTCTCGTTTTTCCGCTGCGTTTGGTTCATTTTCATTCTTGTCGCGTTGAGCACGCGGCTCATTGCTCCTACCTCCGTCTTGGTATGTGTACCGTTGTCAACGCTCATGCTCGTTAATATGAAAATGACTGCTAACCTCCAAAGTTGCAGGTTTATATCGTACAACGTCAAGAATAAAGTACGGAATCGCAGAGGAGAGTCCGCCCGGACGAGTGTGGATTCCATGAACGGCAGCGGCCAGGTTCGGCTTACTCGTCCTTCCCCAGATATCACCATCATTCGGTTTCGCTACCGTCGGTATTGATATTACGCTGTCGGGGAGGGGAGACGGCTAGATGCAATACAATACAAGCTCAGTATGTGCCGCAACTGCGTTATTGAACATTGAATCTTAGATAACTATCCTCTATAGCTGGTTCTCGTCACATTCGAAGCCTGCGTCTATCACCGCTCTGGCCGCTGCATCTACAGCCTGCACTTTACACAGGGATCTTCTGCAGGCATATTGCATGTATGTGTCAACTACGCTCTTCATTCCGGGCACGAAACTTGGAATGCGAACCGCTTTCCCCAGAGCTGTCGCGATACAATACAGAGACGGTGACTCAATCTCACGCGTCCACGAACGCGCCGGGGCTGCGTGTCATTTCTGGGTCTGGGTCGGTCTCGGTGACGTTCCCGCTCCCCCAGCGATAATATTTCTATATCTCTTCCGTGCGTGTCCAGTTGGCATTCCCTCCCCTTTCTCGCTCGCTGGGGTTAGCT
The DNA here is from genome assembly GCA_014462675.1 of Mycena sanguinolenta. Taxonomy (NCBI): domain Eukaryota; kingdom Fungi; phylum Basidiomycota; class Agaricomycetes; order Agaricales; family Mycenaceae; genus Mycena; species Mycena sanguinolenta. The sequence goes on along the minus strand of JACAZH010000015.1, from coordinate 3,213,072 downwards.
GCGTCCGACGTTTCCTTGCCTTTCTCTTCCCTTATGCCCTTCCCTTGCGAGGACGATTAAGTTCAATCGGCGAGATAGCAATGCGAGGTAATAAAGAGAATCTTCATCTACCCAGTCGAAGATGGAAACAAGGACTTCGGTGAGGAGGTCGAGGATGTGCATGTCGTGGGCGGAGAGGAGGCGACAAGGAAATGTCAAGAGGTGGTCGCATGATCACTGATGGCTCCTGTTGCTGAATACGAGCCGAATAGGCCGAGAAAGCGAATGGCGAATTGAACGAAATCGTTTGTCCGCATCAATCTCTCCTGAACCATAACGATGCACAAATCAAAGGCGGTCATGTCGTTGAAAAACCCTAGATATTTGTACAGAACACAAAAATTCAAAGCTCATGTATGAAAATCTTATTGCATCCAATGATGTGCACCCCCGCATTCAGTGAGTTTGTTCCCTAGGAATGCGGTCAGCTTTACTTTGAGCACGAGCAGAAGCGTCCAGCTCTCACTTTCAGCGCTCAGTTGCAACGGAAGGTACTGATGGAAGTGCCTGTGTTGACATTGATACACTCGCCAGGCGGGTCGGGGCCAAAAGTAAACTGCTGTCCGGTGCAACCGCCACCTACGAAAAGCTCGACGATCGCCGAGGAACCCAAGACCTATTATATACATCAGCCTTGCAGCCTTGGTTCTGAAAATCGGTGCAGCTGACCTCGTAGGAGTGCCTGCCAGTGAAATCGAAACAAGTGTTGTCACAAGGAACCTCGAGCCCTTCGGCCCCATTACAAGTGTTACCGCTCCAAGCGATGAGGTCCTGGGCCTTGACCTGGATGGCCAAGAAGACAGCGAAGAGAGTGCTAGTGAGAGTGAGACGCATTGTTGAGGAAGTACTTGGGAAGACTTGGTGGGTCCTAAGTCTACCATCGACTCCTAACTGAATTTATATCCAAAAGATCCACAGATGAGAATTCAGGGCCCGGTTTGAGCAGTAGTCCGGCCAAGAGATGTTATCCTCATGTCAGAATGTTCCTCTTTCGCTGAATGTATCGATCGGGGCAACTGATCTGCGCACAATGTACCCTGGATGCGCCTGGAACAATGCCCCAAGTTAAGATGACATGGGATTTTGCTGCATTGCACTCTACGATGGGTCAATTTGCGTCCTACTGTATGAGAAGAATGGCCGCCTCCGGTTGTTACATATGTTCAGGCGTCAACAGTAGGTGCCTAGACATACGAGGACTCCCTGAGTCTGAATGACCGACGCGGGCATTCGAGTTCGCTGAACCATAGAGGATATAACTACAACCCGTACCGTGTACGACAACACGTTTGAGTTGGAAGGCCGACTGAATCTCGTACGTATGCTTTGGTATTCTGTCGCAGCGTTTGATGAATCAAACAAAGCCGCATATATTTAGCACCTCCAAAACTGTATTGGGGGACGGCGTTCAGTTTGAGGGCCGATTCAGATCCCGTTTCGAATATATGTTTCGGTACTCTGCCGCGGCGTGCAATGAATCAAACAAAGCTGAGTAATGGTCGCGTTGATTTAGCACCTCCCTAGCCCCCACCCTGAAAAAAAATATGAAATTCACACGGAGACGACTCCAAACTTCAAAGCAAATTGAGGTTTTCTTTCCATCCGTGTGCTTTCAAGTATCTTCTAGCTCATACCCTCAACTTTCGAAAGGCTTTTCCGAAGTCTCAGGCCAGGCATTAAGGGTTACTAGGGTTAGTACCGAATTAAATGGAACAGTGCTCGAGGGTGTTTGAGCGGGAACATACTCGACGTTCAGATTTGCTTGGCCAAAATCCTCTCCTGACAAGTGAAATAATGTGCTTGTTGAAACTGTTCATGTGAATTATTGAAGTATGAGGGCATCGATCCAAGACGCCAATTCGGGGGGCCTCAATACAGAAAATGAACGTTATAACTAAAGAGCGAAAGCTCGTTGTGTATGTGAAAAGCGCCCGTATCCAATATCAAGTAGACCCTGGTTTTGGGGAGACATTCTATTTCGGGGCCTCGCCAACGTTGGCTTCCGTTGAACGTGCAAACCCAAATATTCGCGTATTTGCCGCACCTTGGCCGCACCACGCACGGTCGTATGAATAATGGTGTTCCAGGGCACCAAGCCCGTCCATACGGCTTCTCAATAGTTGCCCATGGTAGCATCTGAAGGACCTCAACCCGGCACCGTGACTCGAAGTGCCCCATGTCGAAGTGTTTCCGGAGCTGATCTTCCACAATGCATTGACTCCGAACGCCGTCGGAGCACGCTTTGATTATTCAGAACATCTGCGGCATATGAGCCACACCAAGCTGCTTCTGCATATTTCTCTGAGATTTTACAACCTGTGTCGGATCGTAGTGCTAGAAAGTGCCAGGCAAACCTCAACAGCCGTTGCGAATTGACTGCCACATACGGGTGCGCGCGCAGGCCACTGTCTCGACCTCCGCACACGAATGCGTGGTTCACGCGGAGGGACTCCCCCGTTCGCTTCTTTTGCAGCCGTTGGCACGGTCTTGGTACGGTAAGCGTGGGACCGGTGCGCTAATAATCTAGTTGATCATTGGTACCCACTGGTTATTGGGCGCTTTGCGGCCCACCACTCAGACTAAAGAGATTGAACTTTGATTCTCCGTCCTGGAAAGGCCGATGGTGTCGCAGTGAAAGAAGACGGCTCGAGGGCGCCAAGCCAAACTAAGTTGGCGCGCCAAGGCAATGCTTGTCAGAGCTTCTGGAACAGTGACGGCAAGCGGCCGCGACGGCATGCTCTGGCGAACAGTTCGGCCGTCGATCGGCATTATGAATTTGGCCAGTCGGCACTTGGTCGGCACCTGACGGTATGAACGGAGAAGTTCGCACAGCTTGAAAAAATTTGTACACTCAATTGTTGGAGTATTTCTACGAAGTAACACGCAGGCCGCTTTTGTCCAACTTCTTCTATAACTTCTGAATATTGGGATGCCTGTTGCAGGCACTTGAACATTCGCGGTCTCCATAATGGATGCCGCCACGCACGGTGGTTTTGGGGTGTATTCGCCAATGTACGACTCGGGCGCCGTCGGGTCCTGTTGGTACCTGGTCTGTCAGACAAGCATCATGAAAAGATCAGACGTGCATATGGATACATTCAGCCCGAAATAAGCCCTAGCCAGACTCCAGTTTAAATCTGGCAATGGGTTCAGTCTGGGAGAAGGAGAAGGATTTATATATACGACTGGTGGGTGAATGCGTGCATCTGGTTGATATTTGCGGTTTGAGTGCACGCGAATACTCTTCCCTCGTTCGGTGCGTGGAAGACCAGAAAATATATCTGAAAATTAGCGACATCTGTTGCCCGAGAATCATTCGGGGAGAACCTCAAACGGCAGATCTCCGCTAGTTTACAACTCGACGCGGTGGTATTGATTCGTCACCATAGACGGCGAGAACCCGGAAGATTTATGACGAGGAAAGCGGGATAGCTAAAGCTTGCGCTGATAGAATCCGAAAATCAAGACAGGGTACGATTCGATTTGAATGGTATGCACTAGCCACACCATAATACTGTGTTAAAAAATCAGAATATGCCAAGGGAAGATGATGAACCACAAACGACCATGTTCAGTGAAACATCTGTGCCACTGACGAGTGCGATAAATCCCCAATGATGACTGAGAATGCAAACATCCATGGTACTCAGCTAAGAGCAATGATCCGAGCGTGGATGATGCTAGAAAGTAACTATAATAGTGCTCCAGGCGCACCAATCCCGCACAGGCAGGAAGCGGGGTCTACAGTAGTTACCCTGGATAGCAAATCAAGAAGGACCTAAACTCAGCGCTCGAAGTTCCCCGTATCGAATGTCCCTCACGAGACCACGCCGCGAAAACCGGCACCAAGCATACCCATTGATACAGTGTGGTACTTGTGCGCACCAAAAGATCGCCGCCGTTGATCGTCCGCGACACGTCCGACTTGAAGAGATTCGGAATTCAAGCTGTCCCCGAAAGAAGTGGGAACTGAACGGTTCAGAAATGAAGATGTCGTAGAGTGAGACGTGAATGTAAGGTGGAATGATTAAAGCGAAATGGGGCGTGGATGCGCAGGTACCGAGGGGAAGCAGGATGGTATCGACAAGTGTGAGTAACATGTAGAAGCTGATTCCGGCACCAAAATGGGGAATGCGCGGATGCCAGAACATATAAGTACGAGTCGACTGGGAAAATAAAACGTCCAGAAGAAAGCGGTGAGACGGCAAGGGCTTCTGGGAACCGGACTAGAGAAGCGAAGGCGGGTGGCGAGGTATGAAGTGCGGAGCGGGAAGCCGAGGTCGACGATGGGTGGAGGAGGGGGATATCTGAAGGCGCATCGCAGTCGTGCTTGCGAGACGGGCATACGGGACTTGCCATATCGAAATCGACAAATGTCATGTCCGATGTCTGACGAGAGAGCGAGTGGCGCCGGGACAAGCAGCGTTTGAGGACCCTCTCGACAGCGATATCGAGGATTCCATTAGAAAGGGTTTCGCCAGATGCTGACGACAGAAATTGAGCGTTTACGTCGAGTCCTGCGCGCTTAATTTAGAAAAGGAGGGAGAAATTGCCCGATCATGAGCAACAGAAACTAGCCAAGTCATCGCCATGGTAGTGCTATGCGCTGGGACGATATCAATGCGGCTGCGTTAATCTGGACGTTGATACAACCATCCATGGCCATGGATGGTGGAAGAGGAAAAGAGCCTTGATGGCTGTGCACACCGGATGCCGGAATCAATGATCGCAGCCTACACTTGCAATTTACTTGTTGCGCATTGTGCTTCATTCAACATTGCACAGCCAAGAATGACAGTCACGTCACATTTATTGCTCGCGCAAATTCGCTACTGTAATCCTGAGGCTTGCTCTTTCTTCTGTGGCAGTTATGTGGCACTAGGTCGGATCCCCACCGTACCGTATGACAGACCTCCGTATCCGTAACCGTACAGTGTCCTTCACGAGGGCATACGTTTACGGTACGAACTAATTTACGGCTCAATACGGTTATTACGGCCGTAAAATTCCGAATAAATTTATTTTGCTTAAAATATCGTATCTACAACTCTTCTGCAGCATAGAGAGCGTCCTCAAGTGCCTCCCGTTTCAACCGGAGGTGATGCTTGACACCCAGTGTTCTTTGACGGCATCCTCCAATTCATTGCGCTCTCATGAGCGAATATACTGGGTCTCCTTGAAGCCTAAAATTACAATTCTAAAGCAGGATCAGCGGGACACCAGAATGGATACAAAGTTGGAAAGAGGACGTTCATTTGCATAGTACCGGAAAGCCATAACAATTCGAACGCGAGTGCGGTAGATGGGGAATAAGGAGGAATGGAAATGAAATCAAGCACAAAAATAGACACATTCCTTCCCCGAGGAAGAGAGATGATTCTCCAGGTCGCTGTGCTTTCCAGTCTCCGTTACGGAGCCGGCATGTTGTTGACGAACAAGTAGGTGATCATGTATTTTCTACCTTTTCTCTAGTCTCTCTAGACAGTTACTGTGATGTCACCAGCTCGTTCCTTGCTCATCACACCTTTTTTCATGCTTCGCTCGCTTTCATGTCTTTTTCTTTTTTCTTGGTTTTTCTTGTTCGCGCCTTTACAGTTCAAGTTTCTTCGGCACGTTTTTTTTTTCCCTCGCTCATTTCTCCATCATTCACTATTCCGGAGCATTGGACGACGCCTGCCATTTATCTCCACTTCCGTTAGCCGTCGTGTTGGATTCACCTTCCCCAGGAGTCGGGCTATCGCCCACAATGGTATTGTCAGAAGGCGGGCAGCCGGTCAAAGAAGAATCAGCTCTGGGAACAGTACTACCCGCCACGCCACGCTCTATCGGCCACTGGCTTCCACGTCCAGCTTGACGGACAGGCGCCACCGGCAGTAACTGATCTTGGTGGATGGGATACAACTTCATCCGAGGCAATTCCAGGCGGCGACAGCGAAGTCGTAGGGCCAATCTGTATACACCAGCGGTGGTTGAACCGACATCGCAAGGCGGCGAAACCGAACCTGTCCATTAGCGGTTTGACACTTTGAGTTGGTGTGGGGTAATGCAAAATAGAGTTGAAACCATGAGGGCTCGTTTTCGCCGCGCACTATGCGACAGCTCGGGCCTTGAAGAGATTGCCGACGTTTGTGCGTGTTTGAACCGTCATATGTACATTGCAAATACTGTTGCATTTCGACCGTAGGTTCAGTCACAGGTCACAACAATGGTTGAATTGAACCTATTTAATTTTGGTCACAGGTCACCGAGGCCTCTGAACTAGGTGACATTTTTGGATCCGAGAGGGACTTCAAAAATGAAATTTTTTCTTGGTTCATTCAATTCCAACTTCTGCAGCATATTATTTACTGTATTTTCAAACCCTGGATAAATAGAATTTGCCATGAAAATACTCACTGAACATATGAATGTTTGAACAAAAAAATCGAGGTCATAAGTCCTGGACGTGGTTGAACCACACAAAAGTGCAACCTAAGGGGTCACAGGTCACACCCGGTGAACCTACGGTTGAAATGAAACAGTAAAGGGTAAATAATTGTACAGTGTGAGAGTGAACACCCCAAGTACCACCACATTCATAGCAAATTTTCTCCCTGGTAATCCCGTTAGCTTCAGTTCCGGGTGGGCGGGGGCGGCCATCTCTCACTTTCAGCGCTCAGGAACAACGGACGGAACTAATGGGAGGGCCCAAAGTGATGCACTCGCCAGGCGGGTCGGGGCCAAAAGTAAACTCCTCCCCGGTGCAATCGGCACCTACGAAAAAAGTCAACGGTTGCAGAACCCAGAACCTGTGATTTATATCAGCCTTGCTGCCGATGATCGGCGCGATTGACCTCGTAGGAGAAAGTGCCAGAGAGACCGAAACAAGCTCCGTCGCAGGGACGCTCGGAGAGTCCGATCCCACCACAAGTGCTACCATTCCATATAAGCAAGTCCTGAGCATTGACATGGGTGACCAAGAAGAGAGCGAGAGTTATAGCGAGATGCATCGCAGAGAAACTACCTGGGAAGACTTGGTGGGTCCTAAGAGTATCATTTGCTCGTTACTGAATTTATATGCCAGAGATCCACAGATGAGAAGTCGTGACCCAATTCAAAGAGTAGTCTCGCCAAGAAATGTCGCACTCATGTGAGAGTGCGCCTCTTCCGTTGAATATATGGAACGGCTTGATTTAGCATCTCCACCACTAACAGCTTGAGTAGGAATCCTCAATGGGACAACCCAAAGGGAATCAGAGGAGCGTGGTCTTTCGGTTGACTTGCGGTTCATACCCTGGAATTTTAAAGAGCGTTTGCGAAGTTAACGATAAAGCAAAGAGCATAGATGGACCCATGACTCGACAAACTAGATGGAACGGCATCAACGGTGTTTGATCGGGAACATGTCGTGCTCCGACATTGAGCTTTGCCCGGCCAAAATCTGCATACCTGACTAGGTCATCCTCTTGACGACGCAAATAATGGCTTGTTCAGCTTGGTGAACCCGGAATGTGAATCATTGAAGTATGAAGGTATCCATTATGTGAAAAAGCGCCCGGATCCAACATTAGACTCTTGCTCTAGGAAGACATTCTATTTCAGAAGTTCACTGGGAGAGCCCACGGAAGATGATGGAAATGGTCGAGTGCGTGTATAGATCATGTGCATCGGAGTAGTCCGTGGACCCGGCGTTCCTGAGCGGGACCGTACCGTGTAATTCCACCTACCTACCTACCTACCCCGCACCTTGGCCGCACCACGCACGGTCGTATGAAACATAGTGCTCCAGGCGCGGCGCACCACCCCCTGACACATGGAGCGGTCTCCAAATAGTTTCCGTGGGCACTTGAAAAAGAAGCCTCCGCTGATAGAATCCGAGAACCAAGAGGACCTGAAAATATCAATAGTCATCAGCTAGGAGCAGAGATCCGAGCGTGAATGAGTGCTATGAAATAACTCTGGGGACATTGGTATCAGAACGAATCAGAAAAGAGAATCTGAACTGACGTTTGCGAATATCCCCCCTCACGAGTCCACGCCGCGCAAGCCGGCGCCAAGCATATCCCAAATCCAGCGCGGTACTTGTGCGGACGAAAGAATTGCCGCCGCTGATCGTCCGTGACATGTCCAACTTGAAGAGACTCGGGGTTCACGTTGTCCACATTAAGAACGACAAATAATATTCAGAGGTCCTAGAGTGATAAATAAACGTACGGTGGAATGATTACGCGAAGTGGGGTTTGGATGCGTAGGTGCCAAGGGAAAGAAAACAGGATGGTATTCGCAAGTGCTAGTGGGATGTGGAAGCCGATTGCGGCACAGAGAGCTGATAGGGGCAAGAGTATTCGGGTGGTAGACATATAACGTCGCGGAATCACCATCGACTCGACTGATAAATGGTCCAGAACGAAACGGTGAGGCGGCAAGACGTTCTGGGAACCGGGCTGGAGATGTGGAGGAAGGTGACAGTAGGCAGTAAGATATGAAGGTCGAGTGAACGGAGCGGAGCGGCAAGCCGAGGAAGGTTATGGCAACAAGGAAACGATGATACCGATGGCAGGGGAGATCTAGTACGAGACGTGGATCCGGACGAAGGCAGGAAGGCGCAGGTACTAGCGCAAGAGATTGGTAGTGGACGTACTGCGAGGGACGTCCAGTCCTAACAGAAACAGGAATGCGCAAAAGTCAATGAGGGAAATAGAATGAAAAGGAGATGAACGTACTGTTCGTCATTTATTTCTGAAAATCGCGGAATAAGGGGGACTTAACGAGCCTGACAACACGGAACGTCCGCACTCCACCAGCTGGCAGTTAAATCGCCAACGTAGACAAGAAACTCCTCAGCGTGCGCGTAAGCATGGCGCAGTGTAGTCCTGCACAGGAGGCAGGGATGCGAGACTCGCCACGTCGAAATTAACAGCTGCCTGCTGCGGCCAGGCGGAGACGCCTAGGCTTAACCGGCTGAAATGCCCTTACTAGCTGCACCTCAGGCTCGAAACAATGCAAGTGGCAGCTTCAATGTTCAAGGCATGTGACGGGATCAATGTCTTCAATATCGAATGATGTTTGTTCCCGCTATGGTGGCGGAAGATGCGGCCTCTGGGGCCTGGGGATCTGGAACGGCATGCCAGTGCATGGAGGAAGCAAAGAGCGAGGAAGGCTGTGCACGGCAGATCCCGCCATCATTGATCGGCGATCTTCTCTTGCTTCCAGCGACGACGATTCTGCAGCTCATCCCAGTGCAGGTCTCTTTACTTTCGCTTCCATCTCCCCCATCGATTCTGTCTCGGGTGTCCCTCTGGAGTCTGATCCGGATCCTTCTAAGACGACTGCGCAACTTCACTGGCGTCATATCATGCTGGTGCTGGGATACTCAGGTATTTAGGTTGTCTAGCCGTCGACTTCATTTCCATTTGACTAAACGCGGCCGAATGACATTTCTGTGGCCTTCATCGCCTCTGATATATTCTGTAGTCTCTCGTCCCCGGAAATCAGTCTTACCGTCCACTCTCACTCCTGGTTTTGAATCTCGCCCCGAATCCATGTCAGCACTGGATCAAATATTCTGCCCTCGTTACCAACTTAGACGAAGACCCGCAATGCCTCTAATGAAACGGTGCTTCGCAGAACAGATCCCAAGTCGCGCTACTGTTGCAGCACATCTCAAAATGCGAGGAACTATATTCGTGCACTGGAACACTCCTTAGTCAATCCAATTCGATTTTCTACGCGAATTCCAACAAGTCCGTGTCTTTTCCTACGGGTCTTTTCATCCGGTTTGCTGATCTTCGATGCGTGTCCTCGGACCGTGATTAGGTTTCATTTATGCGGCAATTCCATTGTCGTTGTAATCGACTCCGAACTCCGCTTTTGTATAGTGTGCAGTGCGGTATGCGGATCGAAAGAACTTTCTCCCCGATTCAAGGATTCTTCCACGTACATAGGCCGCCCAAGCCTAGCATTTTTTTTCGTGTCTCCTGTCTCGTTCTGCTTGAACTCACTCCCTCAGTTCACGGTTCTCTGAGTTTCTGAGTGCACTTATCAAGCCTCGTTTGCCATCGAACTACTGGACGTACGTCCTTGTTATTTTATGATTTAAACATCTGCTGACTTTCAAAGTATGCTTGTCGAGCCGATGTGTTTGACTAGACTCTTGGGGACGGGCATTACCCGATCATGCGCTACAAGATTTGTTCTTGTTTGGTTGGCTGAGACGCTCGGTTCCAACTTTCCGTCGTTAATAACACTTCAACAATGCATTTTGACATATACTTTCTATGGTAAAATTTGTTCAGAATCATGATTAGAATATCCCTGCCTGGCTGAATATTTTTGTAACAGGTGAAAACTTCAGGCCAGAGCAGTTTTCGCAATACTTCTAGTGCACAGAAAAACTTTCAACCAAAAATGAAAAAAAAGTGGCCAAATAGCGTCGTTGGGAAGATGGTTTGCTACAAGTCTCTCCGCAAGAGCTAAACGATTGGTGTACATTTGAAGACGGTATTAGGATTTTTGCGCGGCCTAATTTGGCTGGCAATCGGACCGATCGAGGTTCAATCTTCAAAAATTAATACCGTACCCACACATCTTTTCAGTTAATTGAGAAATGTTTTTCAGGATGGGCTGTAGAACAAAGTTATTTGGCCGCTTTATTTATTTTTGGAGCATTTCATCCTCGGCTGAGGGCATTTTTCATTGATCAACCATTTTCTTGGAAGTTTGAAGGTATTTTTTGAATCAAACCAAGTATAATCCTTACGGTTCTGAATACATAGAACTTTGTCAGCAATTGCTAAGCCATTTGTGCAGCTGTTAACATGCTATTAATCGTCTTCGTTTGGCTGGTGATCTGTGGCTGTGCTGAGATCACTGCACATTTTCTGAGCGCGAACATCATGGACGGTCTCATATACCTCAAGTTCTAGCCAAAAATTGATGTTTCAGTTACATTTGGGCTATATGTTCGTATTAAGGGCTCAGAAACCACCAAGCAGCCAAAAAAACAGCTCCTCAAAGGTAAGAGCAGATTCGAGATCAATACATGTTTCAGTTGTTGGTAACCGTGTAATTTCGCAAGAAGAAATCTGGTAAACAAAGCTGTCATGTCTTTCAATGCTCTTAAGCCGCGGAAAAGAATATTTGTAGAGGGTTCCTGCTATGCAGAGGTCAGTGGGAGCACGTCGTTGATTAGGCCTCCCTTAGGTAACCAATTTTCTTCAAATGTGCTAATTCTTTTGGTGAGCCGAACCCTGAGGGTTCCCAGGAACATCTTATCTCTCACAAACGAGTCACCAAAGTGTGTGCAAGTCCTGATATTCGCTGGAACATGGAATGATGAAAATCAGTTGAGAACAAACAAGGACAAATATTGTAGCGCTTGATCGGGTAATGCCCGTCCCCATAATCAACTGCAGAGGATCAATCTGAATGACTTTCCCCTAAAATGCATGCTTGTGAGGGAAGGGTTCCAATATTAAACGCCCTCAGGAACGTTTTTGGGAGCTTTAATTCATCGGAATCCGCGGAGTGGTGACAGATGTTGAATGATAACTATCTCTTGGCATGAGATAGAACTCGAGGGCTCGCACTCGCGCTTAACCTTGTCTTCCAGAATATAAGATTTTTTTTTATATGCTTCGCTAGTTAAGCATGTAATTGTCGGGTAGAAGTTGAATTGTCTTACGTCACATCCTCGATCTGAAAAACGTGAATATTTTCAGTGAACCATGAACCATGACCATTATCGGTGAGAAGCATGTGGGTGAACCTGATAGGAATGTTCGAGTATTAATACTTTGAGCGCTACTCCTGCCATGATTATAATCTATCTTGCAAACCACGGTATGTCCGGCTGCAGTGGTATATCACCCACCGTACATGGAGCGCTCAGCATCCGTGTTCCTCACCCACCATGAGCTCCCCCTCTGCAGCAGAATGGTCCCAGCTATTGCTCGCTCCAGTTGGCCAAGTATGCGTGCGTCGCATGAATTTACTGAGGCGTTCGCTGACTGATGAACGTAGTCCGGTTTATTGCTCTACGGTGAGTACTCTAAATCCTCCTGCAGGAAAGCCAAGTCTAAAACCCACCCCAGGAATTTATATGGTCCTCTTCATTGTTGCTATCGTCACCCTCTCTCGCCGCAAAGCGAACGGGAGGAAAGTTCTATTTGCTGTCACCTTGACGACTGGCGTGCTGAGCACAATCTCAATTGCGCTCCTTTGCGCCAACAGCGTCTTGTGGACTCGAATAATTGCAGAAACAAACCAGGGTCCCCGGCCCACTCTCCCGCATTTGAAGCTCTCTGAAGCCTGGAATACCGTGGCGATCACTGCGAACATTGTTCTCACTCTCAACATGTTGGTTAATTTTTCTCTCTCCTGGAGCATGAACTTCACGTGTCTTTATTAGCTTGGTGACTGATATTTTCTTCGTGCGTTCTTTGATTCATTTACTTTTTTGGCGAATATCGCTTGATTGATCCCACTACAAGCTGTATCGCTGTTATGTTATCTGGCAATGGCGACGAACGCCGGTCATCTTACCTGCCAGCCTCATAGTGGCTACCTTGGGTGAATTCCAATTAATATGTGTTCCATTTCAGACTCGGAGCTGACAAGGGCTTCATCAGCATCTGCATGTTTCTCCGACATCAAACGCGACCAAATGAGTCGAACCCTCGTATATTCTGTGGCCTGCGCCACAAATGTAGTCCTGGTGATCTTGACCGGTGAGACGATTGCATAACCTCAAATGCCCGTTAGCTAATAATTCAAACACAGCTGGTCGAATATTGTGGATACAGCGAGAAGCATTCCATGTTGGGATTGCCAACGCAGTCCAAAGACGGTACAATAATGCCATCAATGCCATGTTCGTCGTATCTCAGATTTACTTCCGTTGTCACTAAGATGGTTCAAACAGACTTGAATCGGGGGCGATCTATTGCATCTGTGCGATTTCACTGGTCATAATCGCGCAATGTTTACCGGGGAATTATTGGTTTTATGTCATGCTTGGCGCGTACACACAAGTAGTTGTGAGTACAGAACTCTCTTTCCCGGTCGTAGTCTCGATATTAATGGCCAGTGCAGAACATCGCACCAACGTTGACCATTGTCCGTGTGGGCCGCGGTCACACCATTGAGACTGTTTCTCTAGAAATGGGAGTGAGCTCGGAGGTGCTCGACATCAGGTGAGGGAATAGATAGAGGAACGTCCGGGCAAGACGTTGGGTACGCGCATTGAAAATATTAATGTATGAATGCCTTTGGTTTATAATGCATATTATGTGTGAGGTCCAATCACTGGAAGATGGATTCGCAGGAATTGTATGGACAACCGTGAAGAAACTTTCAACACAACGAGGTACGTGTTCGTTGAAGCGTCTTTTTAAAGGGAGACTGAAAGAGCCAAATAGTTCTTTGTCTCGGAGCGGAAGAATGACCGCTGTGTTAAACTTAGTTCACGGCCGAATGCGCCGCAGTGATGCCGTTATGAGAGTTGATCTCGGCAGGTACAACTTGCCTTGCAGCCGCTTGCTAAGAACACGACGGCTAATTCGGATCACCGTACGCCTTGGTTCCTCTCAAATACAACGCTTTGTTTCATGGCACTGGCTCATCTCGGAGAACTCGGGTAGGCTGAATGAGACGCAACATTTCAATGTAACGAATACAACCTGCATTATTTGCCAAAATGCGTGAACAATGTGCTCGACTTCACTCGGTCTGAATGGTGTATCGTCATTCGTGCAACGTGCAAAGCCTCAGTATCATCGCTCGAAGTGAGTTGAATCGGCAAGCAAGATAACCGTGCAGAACGTCTGGGAGGACTCTGAGCTCATTGTGAGGCCCGCTGAAACAAACATCTGCGATGTTTGATGAATGGTATGGCAAATTATGATCTGATGGGGTACCAGTTGAAATCGAAGTCGTACATTTGAAAGCTAAAATACGCACCTGGCACGTCCTTCGCTCAATTTCAATGCTGAGAGAACCGTTGCATAGGAGGAACAGGCCATACGCGCCGCGAAAACCTCAACAACCCGGCCGGAAGAAGCCACATCAGAAACGAAGGTCGCATAACGCTCTAACCACTCTGCTAATGGACGCCGACCGTCTTGGAATTTGCGTCGACCAAGGAATTGTCGGTACCCTCGTGCGCGTGCAGCTTCAACAGCCGTTGGTCCAGTGCGAGTCACTCGGAGCGACGGGTTCCACCTGGAATACTCCAGTCACAGACCAGGTTGCGCTCGAGTACGGAAACAGTAAGAGTCTTCAGCTGCGGTATGGCAGCTAGCGCGACAGGGAGGAATGGTGTTGCGGTAGGCTCTAGCGTTTTTGTGGAAGTAAAGTTGCAGGTGGCGCCAGGAAGGAAGCGCGGGAAGTGCAAATCGGTGACTGAACTCGACCTCGAGGGTCTCAAGGGTGAGAGCACACGCAGCCAGGAACTTGTGGAAGTCGAGAATCGGCACGCCACGGAAGCTCATGGAAAGATGGGCGAGGGACTACAGAGATTGAAGTTGGCGTGGATGATTGAGGAAGCGGAGGAAGTTCTCGCCTTGGGACAACCGATCAGAAACATCTAGATGCGACAGCGGAGACGATTTGGATACAGCGAATATATCTTCTTCATCGGGGGCGATATGAATCTGTGAGACAGGAACTTCCTCGAAGGTGTCGAGCAACATGTCAGCGATGAACGCGAACACGCTCACCGTTTTCAGAGCGACGCATCGTAGGGTCTTCAGTGACAGTAAGTCACTGAGAGCGGGATTGAGAAGCAGCTAGGTTTTGGTGGAGCCGAGGCGAGGCCCCCGATCGACGTCCTCGTCACTGAAAGCGGGATGGAGAAGCAGCTGGGTTTTGGTGGAGCCGAAGCCGAGGCCCCCGATCGACGCCCTCGATCACGAGCTGTTCCGAGCGAGTTGACAGAATTGACTCCCCAGGAGGCCAGTCATTTGGTACCGAATTGAGTACCAGGGATAAATACCTGACGTAGCGACCGAGATGGGGAGAGTCGGTGAGGATACCAGCGATGCGCTCGAAAGCGCTGTGGCGGCGTCCGTAAATGTCTCGGACAGTCATTGAACGGAAAATACAAGGCTGACCGGCAGCAACGAATGAACCAGCGGTCAAGGCGCTTGCGAGCAGGCTCTCCTTGTCTGTAACAAGAGTAACAATCGCATCGACGAGCTCTTGTGGCCGTGGCGCCACGGCGGTGAAGAGAAAAAGCGAATTGTGGCGGGTACCCGAAGTCACCGGATCTTTGATTGGGCACCGTCACATCTGCTTTTGCCACGAGCTTTCATGTTGATCCAATGTCGACTGGAGCCGAGGACGCGTTCTGAATGTCGTAGCTTTTCCCCGGCACAACACATTTGCACTCCGTCGATCCCCATCGGATAGTCATCTCTCAATATGGTCTGGGCGACATTCACTGCTGGCTTCGTCGCACTGAAGTCTAAAGCTCCTTGCTTTGTCAACTACAAGTTAGCGCGGACGGGGAACTCTGGTCCTTGTCGGCACTATGAACTAATCTGGCTGGAACGCACTTTTGGGCGAGCCGAGCTACTACCACCGCCGTGCCGACAACGCTCCTTCAATGGTTCAAATTTTACCTAGCAGGGCCCATCCAGGCCCTGCGGGTGATCGCTCGGCCGTCACTATAGTCGCACAACGCGTTTTGTCATGCCCTCTCACCGTACGCCCTGTCATCTGCGACGTCTGCAGTGGGAAGTTTATGCAAAGACCTCCGACCTCGGGCGCATAGGTTTGCTGCCAGTTTACCACACAGATTTACTTATTGCGCAACCGAATTATCCACAAATTCGGGCCTCTCTGGTCTCAACCCGGGTTGTATCAGAGTCGAGCACCTCAAGAGATCCCTCTCGGAAAATTCTCGTCGTCCGAATGCAGCGGCTATGCTCAACGATATAGAGCCGTAACGACAGTTGCGGAACCCATCCATCAAAAACAAAATTTACGCCACATCCCCTCAAAGCAATCGCGCGCAGGGTCTGAATGGAACCGCGACCCTTTGAAACCGCTGAGCTATTCATGCTCAGGGCCTTGCTCTCGTATGTGTCCGCCGTTCGCGTCCCCAGAAAACCTCAACCTCATTCAGCTCGAACTCGATGCGACGTCTAACCGCGACGAGGGCGGTGTTAATCGGCGTGCGTAAGTGCATTTTCTCAAGGACTGCGATAGCTTATGCTTAAGACATCTCCCAGAACTAGCAGGAAGCATGAATTGGTTAGATCAGTCTGCTTGTCTCCATATTGCTCCACCAAAAAAAGGAAAAAAAAAAAAAAAAGTTGGCAACGCCACTTTCAAAGCAGAATGATCGCTTCATCAGCATGGCTTGACACAATAAAACCCTTTCAGCCAATGGCGACTCGCACCTAGTCCGCGATGCCCCGCATCGACCTCCAAACCAGCACAGGCTCAGAGAGCTTCGCCTACACCATCTCCACTCCCACGCAGGACTGCGCGGAGAGCATCGAGCAGGGCGTGCCCACCATTCTTTTGATACACCCGTCTTATACCTTGTCGGCGATATTCCATCGTGAGTCCGAGTGTGGGGTTCGGCATCTAATTCACACTGGTACTCCACATAGCCATGTTCGAGGATCCGCGGCTGCGACGGTTCAATCTAGTGGCGATGGATCTACGCGGCCACGGGGGGACTACGGCGAAGGTGGAGGATACATTCACGACGGAGATTGCTGCGGAAGATTTTCTGGCACTGCTGGTGCGTGGTGTGCTATGTGCTGTTTTCTGCGTGTTCAGTCGTTACTTGCATTCAAGGATGCGCTGGAAATATCCGCATGCCATGTCGCAGGCGTCTCCTTCGGCGCATCCATTGCGCTGGAGATGGCAATCATAGCTGCGGAGAAGGTGTTGTCACTGTTCATGCTCTCGCCGCCGCCTTTCGTGGAGGTGCGTTCGCAAAACTCATTTTTTCACACATAGATGTAATTTCTTTTTTCATTTCCAACAGCCCGCGGGGACTCTCGAAGGCCGTAAAGAAATATTTGAATGTTGGAAAGAGGGCCTCCTGAACAGCGACAACGTCGCCTTCGAAGACGCCCTTGTCGGGGGAATACAGCTAGCATACAACGGCACCGAAACCCCGTTCTCCAAAGCGTCCGTACCTCTTTGCTCCACCGCCGAGTCACACTGAGATTCATATTATCTTCCTCTTCGCAGGCTGGGCGGTGTCATCCTCGATAGCACTACACGCATCTGGGCCAAAGATCATCTCGACATTATGTACACCGTCACGGTGCGATACCTTGAGAATCAAGCCCCGCAAGATGCGTCCGCCCTCGCGCGCGTCCGGTGTCCCGTTTTGCTACTGCACTGCAGCGCTGACCTCGCCTATACGCTGGAGTCTGCAGAGGAGCTTCTTTCCACTCTCCGTGCCGCGAATGTTGACGCTAAGCTTGACGTACTTGAGGGCGCGCCGCATATGGGCAATGTGACGCATCCGACTCAGTAGGCGTCTGTCCATTCAAGCTTCGTTGTGTTGACACTTAAACCCAAATCCTAACATAGGGTAAATGTGTTCTTGTACGATTTCATCTCGGCCCACTGTCCTGTATCATCTCTTCCCCAAGCTCCAACTTCCGTGCAGTCCCCATTCCTGGAAGAGTTGACTGCGTTCGGGCTCTTGGAGGACGAAGACGCGGAAATGGAGAATTCGATACAGACATCGTTATCCTTGTCACGCGTGTGAATCCCGCCGCGGTCATTATCACCCCGGAACAGTGAACACCTGCAGCAGGACCTCGTTTTCCGGCGGCTGAACGAGGATGACCAGTCGAACGGTTGAAACGGTTGAAATTTATCTTGTTACGTGACGCTTGCTGATTTTTGTCTTGATCCCAGCCTCAATTTGATACCCTAGAAGTGCGAGTATTTTGCGTGGTCAGTCGCACTGCTTGCTTCACAACCATCACCTCCGCATTTTTTTGTCTTAATAGATAGACTATCTTAGCACCCAAATCTTTTCTTAATCCATTTTCACTACCATTAGTTCGTAGGCGTCCCGTATCTCGTCTCACCGCGGCGTCGTCCAAGTCAAGATCACAGCTAACAAGCAGGAATGCATGGAATCACACGTCACCTCGAAAGCGAGACTGGTTTTCATCCGATAAATTTTAATTCTGGCCCACTGAATGAGTATGAACTAAAATATTCCATTCAAGATGAGTTTCCTTGCTTTCACTACGGCCGACCCCAAACGACGGATAGCTCAGCCCCATTATTCAGCAGAAAATCAACGAACACGATCCAGCAGCAGGGAAATAAATCAAGCTCGAACTCGGCAATGAAGAGGCAGAAGCAGCCGAATGTCGAAGCACAAGCCGAGCTGACAAAAATGCGCGGCTGATTCGTGGACCACCGCTAAATAAGTGGAAGATCCACGGCTCGTCAGAAGTGGCCGGTTTCCGGGCACGCAAAGACACGGAATCCACCGAACAGGAACGCAGAAAGCCAGAATACTGCTTGATGCCGGGATTTGCGGCGTAAGGTCATAACCTCTTTCATTCTTTCCTCCTTCGCCGTTCACGCTCATTGCTTCACCTCGCAAAGTCGGGTAAATTGAGAGTCAGCGGGGCACCATGTATTCAATGCTAGGTATGCTCATAACTCTCGACACGATTATACTAGGGGTAGGTAGAAGCAGCGGCGGCGAAGGAAGATGGCGAGTATGGGTACAGCGCTCGAGGGCGAAGGAGTGATATTACCGTCAAGCCCTTCCCGACTCGGAAATCCCTTCCCCACCCCGCTCGTCCACCGATCCATCTCCATCTCCTTCGCCCAAATCGCCCACCACCGCCCCAGCGCGCCGTTCTCCTTGACCTGCACCAGGTGCGTTACCCACTGAAGGTGGTGACGAGGAGAGTGGGACTCGCAGATATCTCTACCGGCGGCAGGACGAGTTTGGGGCGGCGAGGCGTCTTTCTCGCATCCGTACTCCCAATATCTCGGTGTATCCGCAGTTGCTTGGCGGGCGAGATGGAGAGGGCGATCACGAATACTCCGCTTTGCACGTCTTTGATCCCGACATAACCCTGATTTCGCAGAGAACTGCTCCAGCGTCAAAATTTCGGATCCAGAGCGAGCGGAGCTGAGCTGCCACTGTCTCGCGGGGGTATTGAACAGCGGCGGCAAAGGCTCGCCAGACTCACGACACCCCACTCGCACCCGATGAGAGGTGCCGCTGAATGGCGAAAGACATCCCAGGAAAATTGGAATAGGTATGGATTTATCCCCAAAAGGAAATGATTGTCGAGGGCGAGACGAAAGCGGGATGGAGTACACGGGACGACGGGGCGGACGGGGTGTGCGGAGGATGTGCGCAAGAAAGGCGCGATCGATGAACCGGGAGGGATCTGGAATGCATGGATTGACGAGCTGGTGAGGAGAGATTTGTACTGAGGGCGTCACGGATACTTTTTACAGAGACGGCAAGGAGACGACGAGCGGATAGGACATATATAGCAGAAGGGGTGCGCAGGAGGGGGATGACGGAGAGCAGGATAGCGAGGAAGGATCGGCGTCGATGGATTCAGGCCCCGAATGCACGCCTCCGCCGCCTTCGCTCCTTTGTACTCCTGCTTCTTCGTACTCCTCCTGCCCATACCGCTGCTGCCGCAAGATCTCCACGAGCACGTCCACCGCCTCCAGCTTCATCTCCTCAACACATGCCCATATCGCCGCAGCCCCCTCCTCGACACGAAGCCAAGACGGCGCGTCGTCAGCGCTCAGTCCCTTGAGCTCGACCGTACGCGTCCGCATCTGTGGCGTCTGCGTCTGTACGCAGCCGTGCGGGTGCTGGTGAGGACGGCGATGGTGCTGGTGGTGGTACCGGTGGCCGTCATCCTGGGGTTAGCACGCTCGACCGCCGCCGCCGGCCTTCGACGGGCGTGAAAAAGCTATCTGGCAGCGGGACGTGTCTCGCATTCACCCTCCTGCTCCCGCTCTTCCGCATGCAGCTCGGTACGAAAAGGAGGGGGAGGGAGAAGGACACGGTGCCCTCCCCGCGCTGTGCATTCGCAGACACGTACGCCTTCCGGCCGGCATACCTGCGTGCGGGTGCCCACTATCAGTCAAAGTACAATACGATCCAGATGGTGGGGGAAGTGCTCACCTTCCTCGGAATCTCCGCACCAGATGCGTGGCGTGGTCATCTCTGGATCCCCCGAGCGTGGCACCGTCCACGGCTCACGAATCCACACCCGTATTACACCCTGGTAATCCTCCCCCTCCATTCCCGTCCTCGCCCTCGTCCCGTCCTCCCTCCCCGCCGTCCTCGCGCCCACTCAGCCTGCCCTGCTCCGCTCTCCTCGCGCTCATTGCCACCCGCTCCTACTCCGCCCCACATTCGTGGTCTCGCTTCTGATCTGCTCTGCGTCCGCTTTTGGCCGTGCTCGTGCCACGTCATCGCCAGCTCCTGTCATAGTCGTCGCGAAGGAGCGAAGGGGCCCCTTCCGCTCTCCACGTCCACCACCAGCACGTACTCCACCCGCGGAACGAAGGCGGAGAGAACCAGGCCCACCGCATCCATAGGCTGCGTCGAGGGGCGCATGTAGCAAATTTTCAGCCTGGACGACGAGGGGTACTGCACGCAGAGCGGGGCCGGATGTGGAGTAGGCGGAGGCTAAAGGCGGGATGCTGGAGTAGCGAGACTGGCATGCGGCAGGGAGGTATCGATTGAATAGAAGAAGACGCAGAATTGGGGAGCAGAGACAGCCGCAGTGAAGATCTAACGGTTTAAAAAAGAATTAGAAGACGTTTGCGAGACGTACGAGAGGAAAGCCACATAACACGTCGGCTACTCACTCCCGCGCACGATGTTCTCTCCCCGGTGCGGTAGCCGTCTTCATACGGCGTCAATCCCTCACCCGGTCTGCGCCGCTGCATCTCCCTCTCGGAGAGCCGCAGCACGGCTTCGACGCGCATCGCGGATCGAGTCGTGGGCCTGCCTCGTCGTGGCAGTCAGAGGAAGCGCTCTCCACAGCATCCGCCTCCTCGGGCGTCAATGCAGGCAATTGAAAGGGAGTCGATAGAGGCTGCGACAGTGGGGGATGAGCGCGAAGCCGCTGTGGGCCGGTGGGAGAGCGGGCGTAAGCAGGCAGAAGAGGCGGACGCGGACGTCGTACCGTCGGCAGGCAGCGCAGGCAAATGCGGATGTAGAGAGATTGAGGACCCGCGGAGAACGTCGAGTCGTCTGGCTTTTGCTGCACGCGAACTACACAAACGTCGTCAGCACCTCGTCGACCAGGAAATTATGAGGAGGGTTACGTAATGGAAAAGGCGAAGAAAGATACTAAACGGGAAGCCCAAAGCCAGGAAACACACGAACCTACCGTCTATCCATACACCAGAGATCCGCCCGCTGTCCGCATATCTGAGCCACCACGGCAGCACATTTCCATGCGTGCACGTAGCTTCGAGTATTCGACACAGACGCTCGACAGCCATCCCAGCAAAACGACAGACATATTGCTGCGCTCAAAAGGTCTCGCTATACAATCTAATAACTCATAAACCGCAATCCGAGCACAGACAAAATAACACGCACGATTTTCAAAATCTGTACCCCATGCTCCCTCGCACTCCCGCAATCCAGGCCCAGGTTCGGCGCAAGTACTTCGTTTATCCAATTATCCGCGCCACTGTTGCTCATTTCGAGCCAAGATATTCCAACCGCCCGCAATGATTCAAGACCATAGCGAAAGAGGAAGAGAGGACGTGGCTGTGCGCGGCAAATCCCGCCATCAACCAGCGCTTGCTCCCGACGCTCACCACGAGTTCGCCGTTTTCCTCGCTGGACTTAACTCAGCGTCTATAGCTTTGATTATCCTACTGCAGAAGCTATCCACCCCACACCCTGGTGTTTCCTGGTCAAACTGACATCGCAGTGAGATTTGCAATCCCTCGGAATCTCTTTGGAATACAGATTTGCTCTCTGATTTACATCATCCTCTGCTTTATCTCCGGGTCTCATGGCGTCTTTCTGGATCTCTTCTTCCTTCCCGACTTTCTGCGGCCATTCTGCTTCGAGTTATGGCTCTCCGAATTGCGAACAAAACTTTGCGACGCTCAGCCACATGTACCATACGCCATACACAATCCTGGAGGGGTGACTGCTTGTGTGTATCGATCAAAACTACAGCCAGAACCGCACCTACGACTCATCTATGTCTCTTTGCGCTACTGATTATTTGAAGTTCCACACAACCGGAATGACTCCGACATCAAGGGGCGCCAAAGCCTCAAACGCGCCCGAGGAGAGATCGATTTGCTCAGTGGCACATCCAACGCAGAGATCGCCAATGGTAACGTCGATGTTGTTGCCGTTGTCTGCCACAATATCACATCAGTTTTTTGCCTAACCTGATGAAAAACACTTACAGTTAACATTGAGATGCTGCCAGCAGTGCGCGCCGTCGTGATAGTGCGCCGAAGATAAGGCGACAATGAAGTCCGAGTTTTGCATGGGGGCACCGCACGCGCCGGGGTTCCCGTTGGGGTAGTAGAAGGTAGCTGCCGAATACAAGGTCAGCCAGTTGGTAAATTGAAAGCTACACCGCGTCTGACCATCGCCAGAGAAGTAGGTGGTTCTAGCAGTAATGTTGGCCTCGGGGGCGGCGACTGGGTTGGCCTGCACGCCGACCGCAAAGAAAGCAGCGACAGCAGCGAAGAACGGAGTGGAAAAGCGCATGGTGGCTAGGTAAGTAGGCGGTAGGACTCGTCGGCTTGAAGGCAGCAGCAGCAAGTATGCGCCTTTTATACCTGCTAGTTCAAGATTCTGCGGTTTCATGATTATTCAGCCTCAGTTGAATTATTGCAGAGCTATATGCGGCGGTTACTTGAAATTGAGGGTTCGCCGACGGACTCCGCTCGGGGTATCTCGAGCCGGCCGCCGACCGTGCGATGATCCAGGCATGCCGCGACTTATGGTACGCAGACGCACAGCAGCTTTCTACTGGTCTCTGCGGGCCTCGAACAGCTTTTTGACATGACCAATTCGACGCTATCGGAGACAGGTACACCAGCAATACATACTTTGTTAATCCGGTAAGTCACATATCCACCGTTACATGCCCGAGAGCGCCCGCCCTCTCATCTGTCATGCGTTCTACATGCGCTGAACTGGGACCCGCTCTCCACCTCCTCGCCGGACGTTTGAATGGCTCAGAGTTTTGGCGCTCACTCTTCCAAATGGTGAGTTGGATGTTCCGAGCGCTTTCTTCCGTGGCGATATGTGGCGGCAGGCGCTCAGATATTCTTGTATTCTTGGGCCAATGGGTATCCTATGAGACTCCGCATGTGATCCCCTTATTGCACAAGATTCGATGGTCTCGCCGGATGGCGGCAGTTCTTGTGCTTGCTTTGTTTTTTTCTTTTCTTTTTTTTCACCTTGGGGGTGTAGTTTCTGTCGAGACGTTCACGGTCTACATCTTTCTTGATGCCTGCATGACTCAGGCTTCACCCCTGCATTTTCGCAATTATGGCGCTCGAGGGGGCTCCGCATTGTCCGTGTCTAGTCTCGGTATGCTGTGTTTCCGATTCTGGTTGCACTATATCGGGCGAGTATAGTCGGGCGGTACAAGTAT
This sequence comes from Mycena sanguinolenta, assembly GCA_014462675.1. Lineage (NCBI taxonomy): Eukaryota > Fungi > Basidiomycota > Agaricomycetes > Agaricales > Mycenaceae > Mycena > Mycena sanguinolenta. The sequence goes on along the minus strand of JACAZH010000015.1, from coordinate 3,189,421 downwards.
TCTGTGGTTGCGCCCTTGCCCGACCGGCGCCGGCGTCCGTGATGAGGCCCAATTGCAAGCATATTCATTACCAATACATACCGGTTGAGGTTGAATACCGGCTCACAAGTATCTGAACCCGAGTCGTTGAGGCTCAAGGCCCGTCCTTACATCGGCCCACGGACCGCTGGCAAGGACGTCTCGTGCGCTCAAGTCGGTCTTCGAAAGTCTGATTTGATGTGAAGTTACATGGAGAGCCGAGGTCGCGTGGAAAGAGAGGTATTCGGGGGTGCGCCAGTCGCTAGCTGGTGGATGAAAATGCCCTTCTGTGTTTGGTTCCCGCGAAGGAATTGAATAGATCTACGACCCAAACGTGCGCGGAGAGAATTTGAACTATCCAGGGCAGCAAGCCGCGAGCTATGGGGCGGGGGTCCGCCAGGGCTTGAGTGACCGTGACATATGAATTGAATGCAATAGTATAATATGAGTAATTTTTTTGCTTACCGCTTGACTGTTTGCGTCAATCTCCAGACCGAAACGAAGGCACTTCTGAGAGGAACCTAATGATTATTTCACTTCGATTCCCGGCATTATCGGCAAGCTTAGCTATCCAGAAACCTCTGCAAGCAGTTTACAAACAAAACATCTAACTCCCCTAGTGACACGCAGAGTGACAGAACAGATACAATCTCCTTAACAAAAAGTGAGCCAATAATGCCCCTACGACCACTGATCCGGATCCGCATCGGCAAACACGCTCCCAATTCCGATCTGGTCATACCACACCTGCCTAAACGGCTGTGTTCCTTTCATGCCCCCATCGTCATGCCACCCATTAGCATAAAGCCCGACGCGGAACTCGAACTCGCGGCTATCGTTGATGTTCGTGGCAATGTTGTACTGCTCTAGCACCTTCACCCCGTCAAACCAAAGCTTGTAGTATCCGGTGTTATTATCCTGCCAGCTGGCCTGGATTTCCACCTTGTGCCAAGTGCCGGCGGAGACGGTGGCCAGGTTCTTGAACTCGGTGATCGCCTGGGCGCAGATGGAACCCGTTTTCACGCGGGTGGCCAGCTGGTCGCCGATGATCCACACCATGCTCGAGGGCATCCAGTCGTCGCAGCCCGTGTCGGTGAAGTCGGCGATAAACTGTGCCAGGTTGTACGACTGCGCCGGTGTAAACTGCCAATCGTCCTGCAGCCGGAAGGCGAAGCCGTAGAAGCCCTGCTCGCCGAGGTGGTACCCCTGTGTATGGTGGCACTCGGAGTGGTAGCGGCCGGTATAGCCCGGGTCGTATGTCTGCGTCGCCTTGATGGCGGTGCCGCCGGTGCCATAGACGACGTTGGTGACTTGGGTCAACGTGCCTTGGTCCTCCGTTTGAGTAGTATCCCAGCCTCCAGGGACGGTGCCCCGGTTGGCGAAGGTTTGCGTGGCCGAGGCCGTGGCGGAGAGGGTAGCGAGGACGCCGATGAGGATGGGTGTGAGCTGCATGATGAAGGCTGGGGGAAGTTGAGCTGATTCCCTGGGTTAGAGGGCTGGTGGGTGGTCTTTCCACGGCAGACGAGGAAAGTGAAGAATTGCTGCTGAGCGCGGGGGTTTAAATTCGCTCAGGATAGAACATTTTTAGCTTGTGCGCGAGTTTCACCGATATTTGGGTGCCAAAATACCTCTTCTATCCGAGTCCGGAGACTTAGCCAACCAATCGGGGAAATTTTGGAAGATTCTAATGGGCAACCCCAGGTCGGTAATGTCAGATTTTGGATATTGTGAATGTGTGCTCTCGTCGGCGTCTCCTTCAAACCTTTCCGTCAGGGAAGATAAAGAGAAAAAACGAGAGGCTGCAACGGATTTAATCCATTCAAAGTTGCTCTACAAGCTTACGCCCGAGCGCTACGAGCATGAATTGGGACAGTCCTGGCACGACGGATGGCGATCCGAAGACCCGATAACAACTTGCGGGCTTTTCTGAGAAGCCCGGTTCCTCATTGATGTTGGAATTTCGAGTCGGTTACTCGCTATCAACGAAGTCGCCGCAAACGGTCTTGGCACGACGGGTGGCAATCTGAAGACCCGATGACAACTTGCGGGCTTGTCTGAGAAGCCCGGTTCCTCATTAATGTTGGAATTTCGAGTGGGTACTCGCTATCAACGACGTCGCCGCAGACAGTCTTGGTACGACGGGGGGCAATCTGAAGACCCGATGACAACTTGCGGGCTTGTCTGAGAAGCCCGGTTCCTCATTAATGTTGGAATTTCGAATGGGTACTCGCTATCAACGACGTCGCCGCAGACAGTCTTGGTACGACGGGAGGCAATCTGAAGACCCGATGACAACTTGCGGGCTTGTCTGAGAAGCCCGGTTCCTCGCTGATGTTGGAATTTCGAGTCGGTTACTCGCTATCAACGAAGTCGCCGCAGGACAGTCTTGGAACGACGGGTGGTAATCTGAATACCCGATGACAACTTGCGGGCTCGCCTGAGAAGCCCGGTTCCTCATTAATATTGCAATTTTCAGTCGGTTACTCGCTATCAACGAAGTCGCCGCAGCCGTTGACTTAGTACATATATCCAGTCAACAACATGCTATCTTCTCCTCTTGTTTCTTACTTAGGCTCTCTGTGTTTTAATTCTCTCCAGGTGGTTATATTTGTTCCTGACAAAAAATCTGTATATACAATGCATGGCTTAGTCCGAAGACTGATATCTTCTTCGTGCGTCCTTTGCTTTGGTCCTTCGTGAACTTCGTTTGATGGGATCCAACCCAGTTGTATCGCTGTTATGTTGTTTGAGGATCGCGACGAATCCCAGTTATCCTCCCGCGAGTCTCATGGTGGCTACCTTCAGTGATTCTGGCATTTCGCTGTGCCGTCTCAGGGTTGACAGATGCCACATCAACGACCGCATGTTTCTCCAGTATGTGCAAAGGATCGGGTGTGATCCCGAGGTGCGTTGGTTCTTTCGAACCCCGTGAACAATTCCTTAGCACCTGAACCAAAGTAACGCCGTAGGCGCGAAGCTATTATGAATTTATGAGTACCTGGCAGTGGTTCTGTGCTGAAGGGCAGCGAGTTGCGTCGAAGCAAATGCAATGTTACGAAGTGGGAGAAGAAGTTGTTTATTTTGTCAGTACCAGCGACTATTTAAACTGCAGTGAATATATGAAATCAAACTAGGATGCGACCGATCGCACAGGAACAGTGAAAGAAACATGAGGGAACCATATGGATAGGTAAGGGAACGAATGGATAGCCAAGGAAACGTGTGGGGGTGACAGGAAAGTTGAAGTAAGTGCAAGAGTTGAAATAAATAAAATAATCAAATACCATTGACTCACGATCGTTGACTCAATGGTACAGTATCCATGACAGTATGGAAAGGAAGGAACTTAGTCGAACCCTACTCTTTTCTATGGCATGCGCTACAAATGTCATCCTGATGGTTTTGACCGGTCAAACTATTGCATAACTCAATTGTCCTTTTCTGACTCAGGCAGCGCACCAGCTGTTCGAATATTGCCGATACAGCGAGAAGTATTCCATGTCGGTATCGAAAACGCGGTGCCAGCGCAGTATAACGCGCATGTATGCCGTTGGATTCAGATTGACTTCCACTGTCACTGAGTTCGTTCAACGGATTTGCATCAGGTGCATCTGCACGATCTCGCTTGTCGTAACCGTGCAATGGAAAACCGTACCGGGGGATTATCGGTACTCTGTCATGGTTGGCGTATCCACGCAGGTAGCACGGGACTCCATCTTGTTAATGTTGTAAAGGGTGGCATTTTCTTCCAGGAAATTTCCATGATACCATTGATGAGCTCAACATCCTAGAACATGAAGTGAACCATGGATCGTTGCGTTCTTCACATCTGCGCCATTGTCAAAGTTGTACCAAACAATTGCCGGCAATCATGGTTGAACATCAGTGGCTGTGCTTATGTTGAATTTCCCCTGCCTGCACATTCATGCATGGTGGCAGCTAATACTATAGATAAGAGGGGAAAATATTGACTTTTGATATAGAAATTCGTAGTTAAAACCTTGTATCTCGATGCAGGGTACCTATATTACTCAATCCCGGCCGAGCACAAACCCGGCCCATTTATGACGGCCATATTGTCCTGCTCGCTCCACTCACGTTGGCATCTATGCCCGTCCATCTTGCATAGCGCCCTCTGCCTTCTGCTCATTCCCTGCCCCTTGATTGTAAACTCTGATATCCACATAGCCTTGCTTCTCTCGGCATGACAAGCGGGCGCCAGGTACGTAAACCCTGTCCCACATATCCCTGTGCTTTTTTTGTCTCACCCAATCATCGCCTACGCTTCGTCCATCTTATCTCACTGTGATCCACCATCGATGTGCTTCCATTTCTCTGAGCGTCTCTCCCCTCGTTCAACCTGTCGGGATGGAACGGGAACACCAGCACTGGCGTCCGATCTGTCATGCCAAAATACACATCTCCCCGTTTCCCCCGTATCGCTAGTAGACGGCCCGCGGTATGTCAAACTTGACCTGGACCCGGCTGTTGATTGTTCCTCGACGGATTTGAGCATGTAAAGAACTTAATTCGCGCTATGGCAGCAGACAATCACAAAATCGCTGAACGTCGCCACGTAACCCACAGAGAAATAAGTTAAAACATTTGTTATGTAACAGAAACCACTACTGTGTCTGTAAATTGAGTGTCTATAGACTATGGCCATCAACGGCGCATCAATAGGCTGATTATGAATGGCGTCCACCTTAAACCCAAGTGTACATCATATACCATGCGGAGACAACAGATATCCAACGCACGTTCCACAAAATTGCCTAGATTGCATGATTGCAATTAGACAATTAGATTGACAGATTTTGGATTGGCGCCGTTTCCCACAAGTCTCCTCTTGGCACTCGATCCGTCTTCAAGTCGGAATTCTCGACAGAATCCATCCCAATGGATGGCCCAGGACGCAATAGACAGAATACACATTTCGGGGACGTTGCTGTTCGCAGAGGATTTTATGTGGCTTCTGTTCCCATTCCTATTTCCCTGGTGCCGACATGCCGACATATTGCCGACATAGCGCTGTGAACGCGTGACCATATCGGCACCTTTTCCTTAAATACAGGCACCACGGAAACCTCAAAAATAGTGCGATCGCTGTCGGCTTGTCCCGGTGATAAACAACTACTCTTTATACCCGACATGTGGTCTCACCCCCGTACACTCTCTTCATGTCATCTCAGGCAATCGATACCGCAACCACTCAGTGCGCCCATTTGCTCTGTGTGCCTATGGAAGAATTATATAACCCTCTACAGTTTCCTCCGCTTTCGTCTCCAATATTCCAGCCTCGGTAAGAATAATACTTTTCCATACCCATAACGATTCATTAATCCTCTGTCTCAGCGCTACTGTACTATGACTATGTATTGACCTTCCCGAGTGAGGTGAAATACATATGGAAGCAGAAATTCCGCCTGTCCACAGCTCTTTACATCGTATGCCGGTATGCGCTGGTAGCGAACGTCTTGTATCTGCTGGCAATAGCAAATAAGCTTGGACATACGGTAGGCTCCAGTGTCTTTTTTTTGCTGCCGCTAATGAAGCCGCTGTCTCCAGTCCGTTCATAAACTCGCTATCTTATCCATTAAACTAACTTGTCCCGACACATAGGTGCGATTTCTGGTACAAAATCGTGGGAGCTTTAAGTGTCCTTGGGCGCCTCGGCGTAATTGGTCTCTAGCATCTCAGCTCGCGCATATCCCGGTACTGACAATCTCTCGCACAGTTGTGTTTACCCTGAGAAGCTCAGCTGTTTATGGGAGAAATATGTGGATTGCTGCATACATGAGTATAGTCGGGCTAGCGTGTATCGCACTGGACATTGTGGGTTTTGGCCTTCCATTCTCCCCCCTTTTTAAAATATTTTTGGTACGCAGACCCATGTACCAGGACTCCGTTGTTCGGGGACCGCCGCTATTCCCGTGTACGCATAAATCTTGTTCTCCAACGTCGGAGGCCCCTACTATATGCGTCTTATTCATTCACACAGCGGTGGGCTTTGAGACGCTTGCGTACCTGCAGTGCATTGAATTGGTTTCAGCACCAGAAATGTTGTCGATCTTGATGATCATTTTCGAGGCTTCCTCTACGTTCTTTACCGCCATCCGGTGTAGACAAGCTTTGCGCGCAATGAAGAGGGTAGAGCGCAAACGGTATACCGTCGTGGCTATATTGCTGGAGCAGGGTGATTACGCCTCATTCTTCTCACAATTTCCGATTGCTGAAACTCTTTCCCTTCTCTAGGAGTCCTGTTCTTCTGGTCAGTGTGCTGGAGCGTTGACTCTCGAGTAAAATGGGGCTGAATTTCCGGTAGTTCCATCTCAATCTTCACCTTCACCGGTGTGGTCCTACAATATGTGTGTGTGTTTGACAATGAATATCGTCCGTGGAACTAATTGATTATCCTAGCGAGCACCGGTTGGTCTGAAAAAAAGCACTAAAAAGCCCTTCTCATGCTCCATGTAGCCAGGATTCTTCCAGCGTTTGCCCAATGCATTTACACTTCCGTTCGTCCCATCTGTCACTCGGTCTTATCACGTCGGCTGATTTGCCCTCTAAGGCTTTCCTGCACCCTCACTGCGCGGTTCATTCTACACCTCCGGAAGTGGTATGCCACGCAGCTCAACATCAGCAAAGAACATGAGAGAACCGAATCTCTCGTGTTCCAGGCGCAGAGTACTTCGCGTTCAGAGGCGACCCTGACAAATCTCGTCACCATGGAAGATTACGGCCCAGATCCCGTCGTCCTTGTGGCCGCGAATGACACAATTCAATTGGAGGGCGTCTTGCATAATGCGCCCGAGAATGGAGGTGACAATCATGACGCTGCTGGGCAGCCGTGTGTACCAAAGCCGGAGAATGAAATAGTATAATAAAATCGACCTTGTATCTTGTATTTACCTGCTTGTGTCTTCACCAAGTTCGATCCCCAAATGGTGGAAAGCGTCAAGCGCGTACCGTACCCACACCAGGTTTTGCTCGGAAGAACTTGAAAATTTGGGAGAAGCTGTGGATAGAGGTTACTTTGATGTTGGCCTCTTGATACCTCTGGCATACCCCTGGTGCAATCATCGTGCTGATTAACTAAAAGGTGGGCTTCGAACACGTTAGCTTGGGACGCATACGCGTCAACGACATGGGGGTGGACGAGAGGGAAGAGGGATGTAAGGGTCGTCATCAGATCCGCATGGACCACAGGCAGCCAGCAAGATTTGTGCACAATCAGTCACCATCGTTCGTCTGTTGCTCTCATTATCGCACGGTCCATCCATCGATCTCACTGCGTTAATTTGAAAGGAGCAATGAAGTCTTTAAATGAAGCGGAAAGGTTCACGAGATATGGCGGCTCGGAGTCAGCAAAGCGCCGGAGATGAATATACAACGTGTATTGATGCATGAATCGGGCGCCAAGACACATGTGCACGAGTCTGTCGAGATAATTATAACGGCAGGGAAGCCAAGTGGGTAACGGTACGTGTAAGAACTCGGGTCCGAGAAGTGTCAAGGAATGAGGCATATTGAGGCAAGAGCCCATTGCAGGATACATCGACGCAAGGCAGGAAGTATAAGTGCTTGAAAAGTCTGATTCACAAAAAATGCCGTCAGATGAAGGCAAAGTAAATCGTCGAGCGTACAACGTGCTCCGCAATTGGGACACTGGGAGCAAGATCGAGGGGCTTGCGGAAGGCAGGAGAAAGAATAGATAGCGCGGGGCAATTGAGGGATGAGTGGAAGAATGGCGAGCGAGAGCGTTAGGGAGGCGGAGATAAAAAGGGTGACGGGATAAATGTGCAGTGTGGATGGGGAGGAGAGGGAAGTGTAGGAATATCTTGACCCTTGAGCGCAGCGCCGGCCGCGATTCGCAAGGCCACGTAGAAGCACAGTGAACGCGGTCAGTCCCGATGTGCGTCATGCCAGGAATCGAGGCTTTGCCAGAGAGAGGAGGAGTTCCAAAAAAGGAAATCATTGAAGTCCAGCTCGCCTGCGAACATGCCTTGTAGGGAGGGAATGGCGAGACGAGAGCAGAAGAAGACATGGCGGTGGATGGAATGGAGCACAAGCGGGAGTAAGGGAGGAAGATTCGAGTACAGGGCATGGAGAATTCGGGATTCGTGAAGCCGGTGTCGAAGCCAGTGAAGAGAGATGGAGCCTATGCGAGACAGAACGAACTGACGGGGAAGAAGAATCGCAGGTAGACCCGCTGCTCGACTACGAGAATAGAATCTGTACAAAAGCAACATGGCCGCAACGTGCCCTCTCTTCTGTGGCGCCACCTCCCAACGTACTCATCGCCTCGCCTTCGTGGGACGCCCGCGGGCACTCCTCGATCGCCCATCTGCACCAGCGCGTTGAGTCGGCAGCTACCCGGCCGTGCGAACGGAGCCGAACGCGGGGAAGCGGCTTGCGCGTTTGGACCGTCCCACAACGCCAGCGCGGAGATAATGGGTCTGGAGAGTCGGCGAGCAGGTGCTAAAGAAGGCAGACGAGGTGTGTGGCGGCAGGAAGCATGCCAGGAAGCGCAGACGATGACAGGCAACAATGGACGGCGCCATCATGGGGAGCGCGAGGGTTTATCGACGCGTCGAGAAGCGGAGCATTCCCATCGACAGAGAAAAAAGGAAGCAGCCTGAATTAATTTTTAAAGGCACGTGTTTGCGTCCGTCGCGTGCCATCAGTGACGTCACGGTGGCTGTACCGTGACGTGGCAGATGCCGCCATCAACTGTTCTTGCTCCGACCGCTCATCACGAATTTCAGTTTTTTCCTTGGCTTGCTGCGCTGTGGCCCAACCAACTTTCTCGATCTCGAGCCTCCCCAAAGGATTCGTTTCCCTCAGACCATCCGATAGGGCCTGGCGTCGAATCTTTGGTCGATGTGCTCTCCTGGTTCGACGCAGTCTTTATCTGGCATCCTGGGATGCTACTGCGTTTAAAACCAGTGAACTGGACTCCCTTGGTCTCTCATAATACACATTCGAATAGGGCCTAGGCGACCTCAAGACTTCCTGGGAGACAAATCGTCACTTGATTCCTTGAACGAAAATCACAGCGATTGTTTCTTGTGTGGGCTGATATCGCCGCGAGGATTCGACAGCTAGGGCACAGTCAGCACCAGTTTATGTCTGCCGCTCCGAGTTGCATCAATTTCGTTTTTGATCGAATAGACTTCGCGTCCTTGGCATCCTACAGTTTGTTTACTTTCCTTCGTGCGCCCGTTGCGATGGCGGCTGCATGCTCCGAAGTTTCCGACCCCCCTGGAAGTCATCAATCCCGACAAACAGGAAATGTTGGATGAACACGCTCGCGTCGTTGAAAAGCTGGAGGATCTCTACAGCTTGATGTGCGTGCATGTCCGTCAGGTGCGAGCGGTGCAACACTTACAGTGTTAATTATACTATACAGGGTCAAGGATCGTACATCTAAAATCAATGTACTGACGGCGGGAGAATGGTGGCGCTTCTGTACTGCAATATATTTGTCCCATACGACTTTCTGCCGGAAGAAGATGAGCAGACCCAACGGACAGTAATCGCACAACGGACAGCAATCCTCGACACATACCCCACGGACGAGCTTCGGCAGCTAGAGTCTGCTCTTCGGTTCCTCACTGAGGTCTTCGAAAATCTGTGGCTGTAGCGAGTGATCTCTGTGTCTTTCTAATTCCTAGGTGCATTTTTCCATCTCGCTTTGTGTCTTGCCATGGGTTGGAAAGTCAAGTCTCTCCGGCACTCCTCATAGGTTTCGTTCCCGAACGCCAACGCTGGCCGCTCGACGAAATCCCATTCCGTCGAGTTTCGTCCCTGGCATTTGCCTATCAACTCCTGACATGATGTGTGCTGACACCGTTTGCGGAATAATCAACGACTCGTGCTCGCACATTTGACAAGACAAAATAAGGGCCGAAGGCAAGTTTGTTGACGCCCTTGTTTCTGGTTCCATAGCTATTGTTCCCCCTTCCAATTATTTCTGCCCCAAGGTTTTTCCCCCTCCCGCTCTATTCCAAAGCGTCTATTCAAGCCAACAGATGTGGTCTCACCCTTTGGCAGCGCGTATCACCTGGAGCTCAATTGACGGTGCTGCGGGGGCAGTGTTGCACCATGGAGACGCCTTCCCCAGTAGGTAAGCTAAGTCTCGCCCACTTATATAGAGAGCACCCACGTACAACATCCATCTACACAGTATCGCATGCCACAACCTGTCGACTATCAGCATCTCGTTCCTACGGAGGTCTGGATGGCCTGCTGGGCGTTCTGTACTTTACGCCAATTGCGACGAATCTCCGTGGTGTGTCGGCTCTTCCGATCCCTCTCCCTGGAATTTTTATTTCACCACCAAAGTCTGAATGTCGAAGTGTTGACGCTGAGCCTCACCCCAGATAACTGGATAGATCATTTTCACCACCTGCACCGGATGGCAGTTCGGCTCGACAGTTTGGCGGCAAGCCCGTTCCCCGCCTCGATTCGGTCGTGGAGAGTCACTTTCCCGTATTCCCCGTCCTCTCCACAGTGGTGGAGATCCTATATCAAGCATGCGAAGATGTTTGATTCAATGCAGGACAGAGTTACGAACTCGTTTTTCACCACGCTCGGTCTCTGCCGGAACATATCCTCTCTGCACATCAAAACATACCGGATCGATGCTGCTGCCTGGCAGACCTTGCTGTGTCTCCCGAACCTCTACGCCCTTCATCTTGACGCGGTTCAAATTGTTACGGGGAATGAAGGAATTGCCGATTCTCTGCTCAAAACAGGGTTAGCCGCACTGCGCAAGTTACGTAGCCTTTCTCCTGAGGCGCGTCAAATGGATACGGGGAATGAAACCAGTGCGATTTCTGGTTTTCGGCACAATAGAGGACTAGCGGAACCACGCCAGTTTCGCAGCCTGTATCTCCCCGATGCTCGCCATCTTCTCGACGCATTTTCGGCGAGCGAGTTCCCCCACCTTATCCATCTGTCAATCCTAGCGATTCGATCTGCAGAGGATATGGAGCCATTTGTTCGGTTCGTCGAACAACTCCCGCGCCTAGAATCCCTCACCGTGATTCGTCCGCCTCCGACCTCGCCGCTCAGATACATCCACATACCTCTACACTCCCTTCCCCTCCTGCACACCCTCGCCGGACCATCCTATCTCATCCGATCACTCGTATCCGGCAGACCCATCCGCAGCGTGCGGGTTGTTGAGTATGGGCTTGAGCTCCGTGACCAGCTCTGCCTCTGCGTCGACATCTCCCGCAGCACCGTTCCTGTCCATGCACTCGCGCTCCCGCGCGCCACCCCGACCTTTGAGTTCCTGCATCGAGTCCTCGCGCTGTTCCCCGACGTGCAAGAGCTGCACCTTGCAATCAAGAATCCGGTGGACCATATGTACTGTACATACCCGGGGAAAGGGCCGGAGTACGCTGTGGACGAGCGGATTCCGGTTTTCTGCGACGCAGAGGCGTTTGATCGGCTCCCTACAGAAGAACACTCGGATGATGAGACGGAGGATGCAGCTGCGGAAGACGTCTGGGACGAATTTCGTGTACATCCGTCAACGCATTTACATTGGGGCTACACAGAGCATACCGAGGTATGTTCGATTCCAACCAAGTCACATGGGCCACCGTCGAACGCTCGCTTACACATGCAATATACAGGTCATTCTCGCGTGGATCTTCGGTGGCTTGCTGGACTTGCCATCTAACATCGAGACCTTCCGCTTGGAGACGGGAGCTGACGAGGAACCGCCTTTAAAGAAGCAACATCAGGCATTAGTCTCTTTGAGCAAGCGATATACACATCTGCGCGAGGTGCAGGTGGGACGATATGATAGGATTTGGAGACGAGAAGGGAGTGGGGATGTGTGGAAGGCGGAAGGGATGACTGGGATTCGTATAGTGCACGGCAGAAACGACGACCGCGAATCGCGTTCGGCCACGAATTAGCTCTCTGTTTGGATGACTGGGAACTTCGAACCAGATCCTGAACCATGCGCAAAGACAGTTTCTATGAGTAGGACAACGGCACGCGAGATTGCAATTCAGGAATATTGTTGCGATTTATTTCCCTGGTGCCTGATTGCATGAATGAAACTCGTCCTGATAAGAAGCCAAGGTGAGGACCGGGCGTGAAAATTACTTGACCACTAGCAAATCCAAGAAGAAGCGAGAGAAGTAGAGATATTCGCCCTATGAGGCCGATAGAATGCACTGGTAGGGGTTTGAAACAAAAGGACATACATCACCAGCGCAACGTGATGCCGTTGAGGACGGAACACGAGTCCAGTCCAACTCACAAGAGATGCTTCAAGTAGTCCAATCAGGGAATTCGGCGAGCCTCGAAAAATCATTAGAACAGACGCGCGTTGGACAAAAGAGCGGGCACTCACTATCAATACGCGCCAAACCCGAGCAGACCGAAAGTATTGATACCGAAAGCTGTTTGGAAGGTTGAATGAATAGCGGTAGCGTGGAATGAGCGCACCGGACACGGGCTAAATTCGGGAGGGGGTTTTATTGAATTATGCAAAAGGATACGGAGGTGTAAAGTCTTCGAGTAAGGAGACTTGTCTCCGTCTCCACGAAATGATATGGGGGAAACTACCTATATGAAGCCAAATGCAATTGGTGAAAGCTGAACCAAAACACGGGTTGACAGTCCGTACTGTACCTGATCGCAGCCCACAGACTCGTCAAACGGCTCGAAGCGCAGATGAAAGGGGAAAAATTTGGTTTCGGGATCTAAATGCAAGCGTGAATGTTAGACCATCTGAACGTGGCATACCCAGAACGTGATTAGGAGCATGAAGTAACTACAGTGAGAATATCTGAGATGGATGACGAAGGCGCGAAGACGGTCTGTGGAGCCTGAACAGGAGGGATGACCTCGACTGGCGCGTCATTCATGATCAGCGCCTACCGTGTGGGTGGCGTCGCTGCGGTACGAGAACTTCTGATTAAGAGCTGTGAAGTGGACTATCAATGAGAGAGGAAATCAGAAAAGAGGCAAGGGGAACGCAATCTGGAAAGAAAAAATGGGATCCGAGCAACGCTAAACAATACCGCAAAAAGGCACAAGCATCCCGAGCCGCGCGCGCGACGAGGCGTGGAGTCGCATCTTCTGCGCGGAACGGATGCGGTTTACAAGATTGCTCAGCGCTTGGCGCGATCGCAAGCAATCGGACGGCGGCGCCAAAAGATGCAATGGCGGGGTCGATGCGCTGGAGCAGAACGTGGGGAAAAGCGATGACTGGCATGTTAGCGGCCGCGAGGTCAAAGCTGGATGGATGCTGCAAGCGCGAACGAGCAGCAAAATTAGCTCTCAAGAATATAGACAGAATGCAATAACGTACCTCGAAGATGGCGTGTGAGCGGACATCCGAGTTGATTTTCCATAAACTTGCTCTACAACACACGCTAAACGGCGAGCAAACACCAGAATGAATACCGCTTCAGCGATACTCGTAAAGAGACCCGACGAGTCGACGACGCATGGACATTGCACGTCGTGGAATAAATTGAAGAGAGCCTGTCCGATGGCTTTAGTGTGTGTGTATGGCTGGAATAGCCTCAGATGCAAAGAGATCATAACCAGTGGATGAGCGGAGGACTTCCAAAAAAGAAAATCATCAAGGCCGAGCTCGCCTGCGGAGATGCCGTGTGGGGAGAGACTGGCAAGTCGAAGGAAGAGGGAGACGCGGTGGTGAATGGAATGGACCACAGGCGGAAGCGAGGGAGGGAGTTATAAGTAAAGAGGATAGCGAAGTCAGGATTCGCGAAGTCGGTGTCAAAGCCAGGGAAGAAAAATAGAGCGTCGCCGAGTGCGAGAGGAGATTAAGAGAAGGGAGGAGAAGGGAGAGCCGCACGTCGACTCGATGCTCGACTACGAGAATAAAATCTGCACGAAAGCGACACGGCCGCAACATGTTACCTCTTCGTGTCATGCCACCTTCCATCGTATTCATCGCCCCGCCCTCGTGTGAGACGCACTCGCGTCCGCAGAGCGCGCGCGCACACTCCACCATCGCCCATCCGCACCACCGCCCACGAGTCTGCCACTCCGCCGCCGCACGACACCAGCGGGGAGACGGTGGGTCTGCAGAGTGGACGAGGAGACTCGAAGCGAAGGCGCCGGGGTGTGGCGGAAGGGTGCACGTCCAGGAAGCGCAGACGACAACAGGCAGTAGTGGACGGCTACGAGGACACGTCCGAGTGGCATACATACGCGTCGACGCGCGGAAGAGCGGAGTCCTGCAATTGACACAGACACGACTGAGAAGGAGGAACGGAAAGAGAGGTCCCTCCGGACTACGGTGTCCGTTTTCGAGCTCCAATCGGCCAGGACGAAATGGCCTGAGCGAAAAAAAGAGGTGGTGGCTGTGCGCGGGAGATCCCGCCATCAATCTTTCTTGCTCTGAACGCTCACCACGGATTTCAGGTTTTCCTCCATGACGGCTCAATCAACGGCTGTGTTCTTTTATCTCGTGTCCCTCGAGCCTTCCGCGAAGATTTGTTTTTTTTCTCCGACCATCGGAAGACCCTTGCGCTGGATCTCAACGTTCGCAATTTTGACTCCTCGAGTTTTACTTTCTTGCAGTTTCGCGCGCACCTCTTGTGGCGACGTTCCTCATTAATTTATGAAACAAGCTCAACATATATTGTATCCCTCGATTACTGCCGTACGCAGCTACGTCCTCTTAAGCAGCGGGTGAGAATAACATGCCAGTACTCCGTTTATTAATGTCTGAGCTCTCCGTTCGGCAGGCCAAAATTAGCCGCTTTCTCGGCGTCGTTCCCTAAGGCCTGAAGCTTGTCGGCAAAGAATACTGCGGTCGAAGGCGAACTACAGATTGCCTGACTCTCGATATTCACCCCGGCTATTATACTTGCACGCCGTCTTGGTTTCGTCGTTTTCTGATTAATTTCCTTTGTAGCGATGGCGCTCGGCTTTTCAAGTCAGTGTGGTCTTTAACTCAAAAATTTTATTTCCCGCCGGTGCCCCTCCTTTGTAGTTCTGGCAATTTCCGTGAGAATTCACACAATACCTATTTTTGCAGCGAAACTGATAGTCTGATACATGTTGCCTGTGAACAGCCTTGAGCGTTCACACATCTCTTCTCCCCCCCCACCATGTCCTCGATGCTTCTTTCCTGCGCGGATGAAGCGAACCCACCTCTGACGACAGTTCAAACACCCCAGGAACCATTTGTTTCCTTGGACTCGGACTCAGAGGTCAACGACAGGTCTGATCCAGTCCGACGTGGCAAGGGCAAAGATACTCGGATGGTGATCAACTATATTTCCGGTACGGCGGAAGTATTTGAAATGCAAAAAGCCTTGATCACTCTGCACAGAGGCTGTGGTGGGAGCGGAGGTGTACACGGTCACGGTGGTATTGGGGGTACCGGGGAAGGCCCTAGTCTGCGGTATGATATCAAGACGGAAAAGTGTATCGTGAAGATCTACAAAACGACCGAGACTGCACCCTCAGGTACGCATAATTTGTACCCACTTCCGAATGATGCACGCTCAGAGTCTGTAGATTTTTTGAAGATCCCCCTTGGAGATATTGATGTGCGCAATGAGTGTAACGGAAACACGCCTTCCCGACGTACGCGTCATCAGGCGCGTTGTATTTTTCATTACTCATGCTTACTTATCCCTTTCTTATGCCGCCATGTCATTCTTCATGTGATATTCAATCAGATCTATGCACTGCCTCCGTTTCCGTAGTATAAATAATGTGATGTACGTAGATAGACTCCCGGTCAATTCAGTACTTACACCAGTTCTCTGCTTGTTCCTCGTGTGCCGGAACTCGACGTCTTCGCTTCCGTCACATATTTTGAACTCACAAGTACTCTTGTCAACATTGCTACTGGCTTACCTGGTCTGATCCACCGACACCGCCGTTCTCTGTCGACCTCCCGAACCCAAAGAACCATGTCAGCTCGTCTCCGAACCTCTCTGCCACCCTCTGGCGCGACTTCCCCTTCTCTCAGGAGTGCCCAAGGGGCTCCTGCTTCAGGTCGTGGACACTGGTCCCCTCCTGCTCCAGGTCGTGGGTCTTTGCCCCGTCCTGTCAGTCCCGATCTGTTGTACAGTCGGGCAGTATCGCCATCCCTCCCGGGGGGCGCTGTTAGCCGCTCGGTGACTCCGTCATCTGTGCGCACTGAGCTTGACGAGCCAGTCTTGAGTCCCAACGTTGACTGGGGCTCATTGGACCCCATCGCGGGCCCCTGACGACCATCGCGGGTGGACTCCGGTAACACGGAGCACCGCACGATCACATCGCGAACGCTCCCGCTCGGCTGAAAGCCGTGTGTCCTTCACTTCCACGTCTCTTGTTTCGCGTGCAATGCACAACATGAGTGGGTCCGAGCTGTTGAATGTTGCTCGCCGTTACCAGTCACTTGCGCAGGAGGCCCTGTCCATTGCATCTCGACGAGGATTGTCTCAGCCTCCCCATCGTGATTCAGTTGTTTCACATCAATCAATCAATTTGATTGATATTGATGATCTGTCAGAGGTGGAGCCGACGATTATTCATCCCCGCGCTGGTCCGTCCCAAGAGAAAGGGAAGGGAATTGATCCCCGTAACTGGGGTGCTGCGAATTTCTCCCAGGATTTCAGTGAGACTGAAATGAGAGCTCAGCACGAAGCATTCCAGAACTTCGCCGAGATCAACCGCACGATCAAACAAGAGGATCGTTCGATGCCGCCTGGATTTTTTGAAACACCGGCGGCTTCTCCCAATGATTTGAAGTCTTCACGAATCTCTTCTAGACAGAAATCTCGCACACATTCCAAGATGTCGAGCCAAATGGCTGATGAACCTATGTCTGGCCAGACCATGAACGAAAAAATTGCTGAATTGAAACAACAAATTAGCATCTTGGAACAGAACACCCAGAACGAACCCCTGAAGCCGAAAGTAAAGGCTTCGATGAGCAGAGCAGATACTGCGGTCAAATCCAGCATTGAGAAGAATATTCCCAAGGGAACACCCCCTGAACAACCTGAAAGACGTGCTAAGTCTGCAGTGCGAGTTGTTCCTGGAAGTTTTATTGAAAAAGCTTTGCGAGACGTTGGGCGAATGCACAACTCACCGCCTCCTTCCGAACCATCAGACAGTTCGTCGAGCTCGAGTGATTCCAGCTCGACCGACGATGAGGGTTCTGGATC
Organism: Mycena sanguinolenta; assembly: GCA_014462675.1. Classification (NCBI taxonomy): domain Eukaryota; kingdom Fungi; phylum Basidiomycota; class Agaricomycetes; order Agaricales; family Mycenaceae; genus Mycena; species Mycena sanguinolenta. Next base: position 3,172,229 of record JACAZH010000015.1, on the reverse strand, counting down.
CGAGCGGTCAAAGTCACGTCGCCACAGAAGGAGTAAATACTCCCGTCGGAAACGTTCCGACAAATCAAAGATGCTTTTGAAGCCCATCCCTCCCAACGTTTATGATGGCTCACCTGATACAAGTGCATTCCATCGCTTCGTGAAAGAAGGCGCGAATTATGTGGATGTTGGTCGAGTTCCGAAGGAGAAGCAGGTATTTTACCTGTCTTATTACCTGAAGGGCAAGGCCCGTAACTTCTACGATCAGAAGGTCGTCAAAGACCAGCGTCCGTGGACGCTGAGCGATTTCTTTTGGGGTCTGTTTAATTTTTGTTTCCCCTTAAACTTCCGTGAGAAGCAGCGTGCACGTCTGAGCAAGTTTGTTCAGAATGATAAGTCTGTCTCGGAGCATGTTGCAGAATGGGAACAAATCTACAACATGATTGGCCTCGAAGACAACCAAGAAAAGGTGGTGATGCTTTGGCGAAGCTTCCGTGCCGATGTTCGACGAGAGATGTACCGTGACAAACTGGATCCCGAGCTATCGACATGGGATGAAGTTATGGCTGCCGCAGAACATGCCGAAGTCATACTGACTCTGGCAAATGATGAATCCGAAGTTGAAAACTCCAAACCCAATCGCTCCACATCAGGAAAATCCTCGAAGCGTGCGGATGGAGGGCGGGTTGATGCAAAGCAGGAAACTGAAATTTTGCGATCTTCGTCTGCTGAACTGAAGCAGAGCTCCTCTACTTCACCTGGTGAGAAAAAACGGTCGCTACAGCATCGAAATGAGATGCTTGCAAAGGGTCTTTGCTTCAATTGCGAGGAGCAGGGGCACTTGGCTCGCAATTGCCCCAAAGCGACAACCGTGACTTCGAAGGAGAAGGGTAAACCACCTGGCTTCGGAGTTCACACCGTGGACTTGGTAGATTCGAATGTGCTCGCAGAGACGACCGAGGTACTTGAAACTCTGCCTGTGGGTGCTGCTTCTATTTTCGACGCCAGTATGGCTGTCGAGGAGGGCGAGGGGATCCTAAAAAATAATTTGGAGACAATCCCCGCTGAATTTTACCCAGCACAGGACGACTCTGCTGTTCCACATGACCACGATGATCCTAGAGAAAGGGCTCGTCTCGAACTTGATTCTGAGCTTGCTGCAGGTCACCAGTCGATTTCCAAATCCACTCAAAACCACAGTGCAAGTTCAACCGACGATTTTGAACATGGTGATCTTCGGAAAAGTAAGATCGCCGCGAGACGTCGATCTGGAGGGCGTATGTAACGGAAACACGCCTTCCCGACGTACGCGTCATCAGGCGCGTTGTATTTTTCATTACTCATGCTTACTTATCCCTTTCTTATGCCGCCATGTCATTCTTCATGTGATATTCAATCAGATCTATGCACTGCCTCCGTTTCCGTAGTATAAATAATGTGATGTACGTAGATAGACTCCCGGTCAATTCAGTACTTACACCAGTTCTCTGCTTGTTCCTCGTGTGCCGGAACTCGACGTCTTCGCTTCCGTCACAATGAGATCCGATCAGACACAAAGGGTGGTGTGTCGCGCAACTACGCACCCAGCCGGGTCCGTCGGATGTACACTGCGCGCGTCGTAGGCCACACCGAGCCCATGGCTGTTGCTGTGTACCAGGGTGAGAATGCGGAGGAGGTGCGCCTTTGTTATTGATCTGGATCATATGTGCCCTGATTCATCCTCAGAAACTGAGATATGATGTTTCTCTCCATTCGCGCCTTCGGTGGGAAAAGCACATGCTCACTGGTTCCTGATTGATCACAGTTACAGACACCCCAATATTCTTCAAATTTACGCCACTGCAAGCGCTTCCGGAATCTATGCCATGGTATCTCACGACGGTAAGGGGTGATCATTTACTTACGAATGTTGAACTTCATGATTAAGTAGATCTGATTCCCTTTGACGAATTTCTGGAGTCCTTCCGGCATTCGGTTATTTTGTGGGCCTACATCCAAGAATACACTGTGTGTATTTCACCCGGTATATTGATCTGCTCAATCGAGGCTTCCGCAGATTGCAGACGAGCACGCAAGCCACACATTCAGTTCCTCATCCGCTCCCTGACTCCACCGTAGGATGCCCACGATTATTGCAGGCATATTCTCGCCTCAAAAGAATTTGTGCAAGATGTGTGTTGCTCCTTGACTCCATGTTCCTGATCGACGCGGACGATAGTACTCCACCTTCTGGATTCGCCGTTCAACTGGGCGAGCCTGCATTGACCTCAGTACGCTTGATCTGCGCAGACAACTCGGAAGCGTTTTTGCAAAATCAAGAAATGTACAGCCACCCAAAAATATGCAAGCTCTCTATGATCTAAACCAGGAATCCGTCGTGATCGCATCTCTTGACTTGAGTGAATGGTACAACCTCTTTTTTTCGCCTTTTCGCCAAACGCCGAAGCAATTACATACCGGCGCAGGCAGAGGTGAAAATAGGCTCAATAATATGTTGGCCGCCATGCTGCGAATTTGAGGATACAACCGAAATCGCGTCGGCCCCATCTTCAGACGTAAATTCCAATGGATGGAACGACAAATATTATCGGAGGCGGTATGTCCTCTCACAAACGATACACATTTTGGTTACCATTTTCAGGTACAACTCGCGCGATGTGTTCAATAGCGAGGTTAATCTGAAAGGAAATCTGATGTTTCGTCCCCGAAGTCACACAATGTGGCACTCCCAGCTGCATTGTCTCTTCAGCCAACTCCAAACCGCGTCGAACCATGAGGACTTCGGTGGGTTCATGCCTTGACTGTGTTTAGCCATCATTCTCACCGTCTCATGAAAGTGCTCGTCGAATCCGTCACATTCGCTCTTCGAATTTCCGCGTGTGAACGGAATCCTCCAGATGGTTACTTGTTTTTGTGTTCTCCGGGGAATTTCCAGAGTGGAAAAACATCTTTTCGGTGGCCCGCTTGCCCAGCGTATTGGTCCCTTGATTCATGTGGTAAAGATCGACTCAGCACCGAGGATGCTTCAAGTCTGGGATTCCCGTCTCTGACACTCAAAACCCGAGTTCACGGGAACTTTTGGGATGAAGCCGCTTATGCTGCACTGCGCAAGATCCACGAAGTCAAGGGCATTGATCCGGAATGTCAGGACCCTGCGCGAGAACTTGGATATTCTCTGCGCGGATCGTCCGTCCCGAGCCCTGAGGGTTAGCACATGGGAATATTTTTGGTTTCCTGTTTGTATTGATACGTTCGTGTGAACACAGAGGACGGAACCCGCCATGCAACCTCAGACGATGAAAGGTCCCAAGATTTTAGTGAGAATGGTGTGCTGGCTTCAATGACCTGTCTTTCGAGTTTGATCGTTGAACGTAACATCTTCGTAGATCCCCCAGAATCCCGCGAAGAGTTTTCCTCTGTTGATATCGGTCCAAGATGGCTGTATTCCCTTGGACAGTTCGCAGAGCTTGTCAAATTCGGGATCATCGTGGCTCTTGCATCTGTACCTGCGTATGAGCGCGCGCAGAAAGAATTCTAGAAGTTTTGCCGATTGCAATGCGATGGCGCGGTGTAGCTTACGATTGACGTAACTCTTTGCTTCTCGGGTGGCCGACTCTAAGGAGAAGGATGACCGCTGCGTTCTTGCGTTTCCGAGTACGAGTTAGTTAAGGCATGTACCTCTTCGTTTCTTCTATACTGCCTTTCTCCATTTGTTTCCTTCTCCAGCAAGTTGTCCAGTTTCGTACCGACATGACGGATGAGATGAATTGCCTTCGTGTGTTCATTTCTTTCCAGTTGTCCTCGTTATCAATTTGTTTGCGAAGGCACCATGGCGTCCGAGCAATGTGGGGATTGTTTTTGGCCTGTGAACTCTGGTCTAGATGCGGGTTCCCCTCATCGCTCTCGGGCAAAGCACTAGCACTAGTTCCATCGTCATCGGAGCATATTTCCTAGGATTTTTTGGTGCGTTGCTCACTCTGGTCGTCCGGTCGGCGATCCTTGATCCTCGTCTCCGATTGTAAACCCTAGGGCCTTTCCTCTTGCCCCACGGTTCGTCTATATCTGGAACTGCGAGTACTATTTCCTACCTCAAATCTTGTACGCAACTGATGTGCTGGAGGATAGCCGCGGGAAATAGTCTATTTGAGTGCTGTGGACTTCTTTTCGTGTGGCTGTGGCTGCACAGCCCCACAATGAAAAACTGTCACGCACGATGGCTCAAGCTCTCTCTTCTTTCCTTCACATCTATGTACGACGTTATGAACGACGGCATCCATCTCACCGAAGATTCCGGCTCACCGTCAACGACACGAGCTACTTTGTACGTTCCTTCCATCACTTATTCAGGTCGTCGCCGCTGACCGGCGCCTTTTCCCTCGAAGGTGTTCACCGTCGGGTACAGGACGACTACGTCACCCTCGTTGTGACGAATATCAATGGACGCGCCACTCCCATCTCCTTACCCAAAAAGAGTCGCCCGTCGTGGGAGGCAGGGATTCTTTTTTCCCAGAACCCTGCGCAGGCCTAATCATGACACAGACTTTTCGAAATCAACTCATGGAACATGGGGCTGAACCCTTGCAATATATCAAAGCCGACGAATTTGTTCTTCGGTCTGAAGGTGCTGCCGAGCGACTTATATCTCAAGATGCCTGGATGGAATGGATTTCACCCATTTGCGATGGATCTGTTTGCCCTGTCCCACTTGTCGCAATATGCATAATCCGACCTGAGACCGACGCCTGCTGCGATAGCACGTCCGAGGGCGTAGATGGTCCTAGATGGTGCGTCATACATAACATCGCAGTACCATTCGTGACCAACAGATTGCCAATTGAATAGTGAAAATTGCCGCATGATGATAGTCACCCCAACCAGAAAACATGACTTTCACCATCCCACCCACATCACTGTACCAGAATCCATCATATCGTCCGAAATCACTCCTTTCGGACCGCCTCCCGGCCGGGATCTCGAAGAATCGGAGTGGCTCAGTCTCGGTCCCCCAAGGTCGCCCTTCGGCTTAGTAGCGACATTGTCAATATCATCAGGCGTTGCACGCACCGCTGAAAATTCTGCCATACACCGAACCAAACGAGCACCGGCAACATCGGCCTCTACCCCATCTCTTACCCCCGAACTCAATCACATCCGCCGATGCACGCTTGTCGAGGTGCAACAGTCAACACCGCCCGCTACATTGGCTCTGGTCCTAGAAAGGAACGCGAGATGGCTGGCAGTAACTGTCAGCCGTGGTTTTCTGGGTCTCTATTCGTTTCTGCTTGCGCCACCGTTTTTGGTTCACAAGGACCTGGAATGGAACGTTTCCCGGCTGGAAAGTCGTCTCTCGATTTTTCAATGGACGATGGCGGGCAATCTCTCAATCGTGAGGTACATTACTTATCATTTTTCATCTTGTTCTAATTCAGCTAATCGTTTGTTCAGTTTGGGCGGGACTCTGCTAGCTCTGACGAACCTCCAAAATAATACCCTTGCCCAAAGCTTCGTCATACTGAGTGGCATATTTTCGTTCTTCGGATTAGTTTACACCGCATTCCTCACATTACACCTGGGAGATTCCAAAGAACAGTTTTTTGACTGGTTTCTCGTACGTCGTTGACCGATCGGGAGCGAAGACTAAATTTCGCGACAGAAGCAAGAAAAACCTGGCCCACACATCTGGCTCGATGTGGAATTTGACCATCATGATGTTTTTCCCTCTCACATGGATGGTGTGGTGTGTCGCATTCACTATTACTCTGCATGACGACCTGAATGACTGTACTCAGGGCACTTTTGAACCTATCTCTCGGGGGCCTTTTCTACTCGATTGGCAAACTTCAGAAGGATCAAATCGCTGATTCCAGTTCTGAATCATTCAGCGTCATTCAAACAACGGTCTTTCTGCTGGTGCTTGCAGCGAGCGTGCTGTTCGCTTTCATGATCCATCACGAAATTCGCAAATACGGCTTGAACCTGAAACCCCGCTACCAAGAACACAGCGAGGCTGGGCCGGAGGAGGATGATCATAGTGTAGAATTACGCTCAATTACCCCAACATGACGCTTGGACGGGTTAATGTATTCGACATTATCTTGCCTACATTGGGAGCTCGACTGCTCGATGCAGTGCGGGTGTGTGAGTCACAGAACAGAAGACCAAGAGCGTAACGCACACAACACAATAATCAGGATGTGCACATGCGGGAAAGGCGAAGGCATCAGACCAGAGATAATGAGGAAATAGATTTCGATCTAATTCCTGAGAGGTTAGCGATAACTCGATGGAAAATCGGGGGAAGCTTCCGCGGGGAATCCCTCGTTCTCGTGGGTATTAGCACGGAATTTGAAGCAGAAAGTTGTCTCGCAGCGTAAGCAGCCGGGACACAACTTGAAGCATGTCACGGACCAGTTCATTTCCTCCCATGTGTCAAGAGATATGTATGGGTAGCGAAAGCAACTCTTGAAGCGAAAAATCTCACGGAATCGCGCCGTTTTGATCATGTCCAGAGATGCAAGAGCAGGAGACCCATCTACAGCTCCTACTACTCCCGCTGCTCACTCCCCGTCCTCCCCCCAGTCTCCTCGCAATCCTGCTTCGCCTCACGCTCGTACGCATCGCGGTGGTTCGCCTGCTCGCAGGCCTGCGACACGACCTGGCGCAAATTGCGAATGGGAACCGCCGCACCCAGACGCTTCGCCCCCCACCGGAACGGATGCGGGGAGAGGAGCACCCTGCCGCGTGCGGCGTGCGGCAATTTGGCAAAGGTGGAGGATCTCAGGGGCAATGGAGCCGGAGACAAGCGCAGACGAGGAGGCCAAGGAGGATGTGGACGCATCACGTAGGGTACGGCGGGGGCCAGGAGGCGCGTGGTCGATTGAAGAGCACAGAACGCAGAGCGACCTCGATGCCAGGGAGAGCGGAGGACAGCCGCAATTGAGACCTGATGGGGAATAAGCGGGTTAAAAGGTGCTCGAAACGAGGGAAATGAAAGACGTCTACCACACGCCGTTACTAACTCCCACAGCTGCACTCGTGTCCGATGGTCTCGCTCGCGTCCAGCGACGGCGTATGCCGCATTCCTCTTCCTCTCGCTACTCTTCTTTCGTGCTGGCGGTCGAACTCGCCCTCGCGTAAGCACGACACGGCTCACGGACGCTGGATACCCGTTGAGGGTCCGGCCGTGCTGGCAGCATAGATCGAGACAGATGGCGGCGCTATGCGCGACTGCCGGCAAGATGAAATACTGGCAGCAAAACGAATTGAGGAAGACCCTCCACGAGAAAATGGGGGAGTTATACTGACACGACAAGCACTCTTCCCATTCTATCTCAGGAACTAGAACAACGCGTCCATCGTGCCCGTGATAGAAAGACGCTCGATGCCTTCGGTTCGTCTGAAGGTGGAATTACCGACGGCGCGGGGTGCACAGCAACATAGGAGGCGCAGTAATGCAGTCGCAATGCCTAATTCACAATCGAATAAGCGAAATTCAAGCACAAAAAACGGATACGCACATTCCGCCCATTAAATATTAGCTCGGTCTCCTGCTAATCTGATCCTGTTTCGGTCAGCTCCTTCGTGGATTCTTCCATGCGCAATCGAGTCTGAGGATGCATGAACTACCTGAGACGAATGTTGAGGAAGAGGGGAGGGAGGAGGGAGAAGAATAGTCACGGTACAGCCACCGTGACGCGGTAGATGCCGCCATCAATCCCGCTTGCTCCCGACACTGATCTTGGTTTTCAGGTGCAGTTCAAACGACTCACGCTCCCAGCTGCATAGTCCTCGATCTGATCTTCCTCGAAGGTCTCTGCGAACATCATGGCTACTTATTTTTTTGATTGCTGTGTTCAACTTGAGCCGTGTTTACGTGTGATCTTCTTTCCGAGGCTTCCGCGGCCGCGACCATGTGCCAGCTTTTGACAGATCGGCACCAAAACCGCCTTTCTCTTCCTCTCTCTCACACCAATGGACGACCAGACTCGTCAGAACGGGGAATCTGACTCCGCATCGCGCATGGAATCCCCGTCGTGCGTTACTTCTTACCTGCTTTTGCCCGGCGGGACTTCCCACTCAATGCAGATACACCGGCGCGTTTTTCCCCCACGCGCGACACCTCGTCGTCGCGGGCGGGACCTTCACGAGCAACAACACCATTACAAGCCCGCCTGCAGGTTCGCGCCATCATTTTCGATTAAGGGATCCCTGCACACTGAGAGATGATAGATTTTCTGAGGATTCCGCTGGGAAGCATTGATCTCCGCAACGAGATACGCGTGGATGCGGCGGAAGGTGTTGTATCACGCAAGGATAGGCGGGGCGCTATTCGACGAATGTATTCGGCCCGAGTGGACTGTAGAGTCAGCACGCCGATGACCGTTGCTTTATACTAAGGGGACGATGCGGAAGAGGTGTGCTTTATGATTTTTCTGAGCGGTTAACCTCATCCATGATCAGGACTGGAAGGAGACTGTTTCTGTCCATGCAAACCTCCGGTGCGTAAATACTGTATTTTCTGATTCCTAATTGAATCCAGTCCCGTAAGACATCCCCACATTCTTCAAATTTACGCAACTGCTAGTTCGTCCGGCATTTATGCTGCGGTATTTCATGACGGTGTGGCCCTTTCGAGTTTAAATCGTCTATTTTGACGATGGAATAGATCTGATCCCGCTCGAGCTATTTCTGCAATCGTTCCGACATTCGGCTATTCTACAAACCTACATCCATGCATACATGGTGTGTCCGTGTTTAGTTTTGAGTGATATCGGAACTGAAGCTCCCCGAGTCCGCAGATGAAGATGTGATCCAGGTCCTCGATTTTTGTTCGCTGTCTGACTGCAAAACAGGAAGCGTTGGATTATTGTGGGCCTACAGCGGACTCTGTGCGTCATTACTTGGTACCCGATAGGTATTTGTTCATCCATTTAAGCAGTTTTTTACAACGCCCTGGGTCCGTCGTTCGACTGGACGACTTTGCCTAGAATTCGGAACGATGGAAGTGGACGACAAGATGCCTATTCCTAGTCAAGTGAGGACATTAACGCCGCCAGACAGCATACAGACTCTGCACGACCTGAACAAGGAGGCCTGGGTGATTGCCTCACTTGCGTTGGAACAATGGTATTCGCTTTGTCACCAGTGTCTCACTCAGGACCGACGTAGCGACATATCGGTGCAAGCGAAGGTGAAGGTGGGATCGATAATTCATTGGCCCTCAAACTGCCAATTTGAAGATGCAACGGAGATCCCGTGTGTGATCCCTGACCGAGACCGGCTCGTGCTCGCGGCCTGGTACCATGAACGGCTTGGAAGATGGAAGGGTGATGGCCCAATCTGGTACATCTGCTTCGCAGAGAATGCATCTGATGTAATAACGAACTTGCAGGTATACATGCAGGGACATATTCGGTAGCATAATCAGCACAGGGCTATCGAACAATGTCCATGCTAGATCATGGCTTTCGCAAGCGAATTATATTTTCAAACAGCTCGAAATTCTCTCAAATTACAATGACTATGGTGCGCAACGTGTTTTTATCCGATTTGGACTCTCAGTCAGCTCGTAACAGTGCTCGTCGATTGGGTCCTATTCTCTGTCTACATTCCGTTTCCGAGGCAGAATCCTCCTGATGGGTACTTATTCATCTGTTCACCGACGGATTTCCACACTGGGGGAAGTTCTGTCCGATGGCCCGACCGTCCAGCATACTGGTCTCTCTATCCGTCTGGCAGCGAGCCACTCAGCGTCGAAGAGGCGTCGCGTCTGGGATTCCCGCCTATACAACTGACAACCAGGATTGGCGTTAAATGTTGGGACGAAACTGTTTACACCGGAGTCCGCAAGTTCCATGCTGCGAAGGGGTTTGATCCAGATAGTCAGGATGTTGCACGTGAGCTCGGATATCTTCTCTACGAATTGTCTGTCCCGACTTCAGAGAGTGAGTGAATGTATACATTACGGCCATCCCGTTCCTGAGACAGTGTTCCAGCCCAGGAGCAGGATTCAGGAACGGCCCGGGACAACCAAAACGAGCATCCAAGTTCCTATCGCGAGTTTGTTCAGGATGGTTAGTTGTCCCACGTCCCTCTCTTTCTCTGAGATTGAAACAACGTCGCAGATCCTTTGGAACCCATCCAGGAGTTTTCCTGCTCTGACAAGACTGTTATACGACATTGTACATTCGGAGAACTGGTGGAACTGGTCAAGCTTGGGCTGATTGGTGTGCTTATCCTTCTGCAGTTGTATGAGCGTACGCGGTTCGTTTTGTAGCTACAGTTCGCTCGCGAGGCCTGAAATCGTGACAAAAAGAAAAGCACTTAGCTCTTTCAGAGAATGAATGCCAGCAGAAAGAGCAGCGATCCTTCAATCAAATCGATTCTCAAGGCGAGTCGAGTGAAATGGGGAAATGCAGTGGATCATTCCCAATCCAAGTGTTTGCAAATTCATCTGGAAGCTCGAACGACGCTCCACATTCTAGCGTCTGCTCCGATAACCTCGTGCGGACGGATTGAACCAAATTGGGGGAAGTCGATACATCTACTTACTGGGTTGCAGCCACGTCGCAGGGACGAAGAAACGGCGAGGCGGTCAACTGCGCGATGCACTGCGTGTGTGAGGTCAAGAGCACAACGCACGCAATCAGTAGGATGCGCAGATGCAGGGAAAGCCGCAGGCCTTGCATCAGACAAGAGGAAAAGAGAGGAAATGGATTTAGGTCTAATTCATGACCGTTGGCGATAACTCTCTAGAAAACAGGGCGAGTTTCTGTGGGAGATCGTTCTCGTGGTTGTGAGCGAAGAGTCTGAAGCAGAACCGTCGTCTCATAAACAACTGGGATACAAGCATGTCATGGACCAGTTGATTTCTTCCGATGCGCCAAGGAAAATGAATGGTTGGCGAAAGAAACCCTCGAAGCGGAAAATATCACGGAGTCAAATATGCGGAGGTTCAATGAACAGGAATGAACAAAAAAAGAAAGTCGTCATGAGCGGACAAGCGGCGATTGATACTGATGCCGAAGTTTTTTTGTCCCTGTCCTATGTGATTGCCAAGCTCGAATCCGCAAGACATTGTAAATTTAAAACCATATACGTTTACAGCTTTCGACACGATGGTATCGGTCTGGTATCGGTAGTAGAAGTAGCAGCGAGGTAAGATAGCGAGTATGGGTACATCGAGGGCCAAGAGACATAATCCCTATCCAGCTACTCCTCCTCTCGTACCTGCCGTCCCGGACATCGCTTGCCCACCCCGACCACAAACTCGTCCACTACCTTCAGATCCTCCCGTATCTCCGCACCTGCGCGCCTTCCCCGTGTCCACGGCGCAAGTACCGCTACTAAATGGAAGCTTCGAGTCTGTCACATCCTGATCCTCTAACGGATTCAGAGGCGAAGACCACGCCTACTCCGCCCAGCGCGCCTTTCATCCCATCGTGCGACATGCGAGCTCTCCTCCTTGCTTGCGGAGCCGTGCCAGCGGTGCGACCGAGAGCGGGGCTGAGCTGGACTGTGCAATATATTGGACTGGGTGAAGAAGAGCAACGGCGACCGCCCACCCGACGAAACGCGGCGCTGAATGGCGGAGACATCCAACGGGAGAGAAGTATCCCCGAACGGAAATAATCATCGAAGGCGACACGAAACGCGCGCGCGCGAGCATGCTGGAAACACGTCGCGTGCAGGCGGCGGGAGGGAGGAGGTAGACACATGGGTGGACAGATAGTGGTCGAGGATGAACGGATGGAGGACGGTGGCGGATGGGATTTGTATCGAGGCTGGCGGAAATACTTTTTGCAGACGGCAACGCAGCCGGAGAAAGGAGCACGGGGAGAAGGGAGAAGCCGAGGAATAGCAAACGATGGGGTGGTGCTGATAATGGTGCTGGTGGCGCTCGTGGCGGAAGTCAGGGGGCACGAGGGTACCTAGGCGGCAACGCGTGGGGGAGCGGAGTCCTGCTGTTGACAAAGAAGAATGGAAACAGAGGTGGAACGAACGGGGAGAAACGTAGTGAATAACCTCTTGGAAGCTCTGCGCCTGTCGCTCCCCCCTCACCCTCTCGCGCAGACCCGCCAGAGTTTGCAGTCGTGGTCGTGATGCTACCCCTCCTCGTGACGCCGCTCTACACCTGCCCAGCTCCGCCGCCGCCGTTTCCGCGCTCAGCCGGTGCAGAGCGACAAGCGAAGTGCCTCTGTTCCCCGCGGGCGTACTTCTCGTCGGGTCGTAGTCGTCGCAGTTTCGGCGAGCGCATGGTACACGGCTCCGGATGGGACGCTGGGCATATGGGCCCGGATGCACAGGGTGCCGCGGCACCAAAGAGGCGGAGTCATGCCCAGTGGTGAAGGACGAGCCTGCCTGAAGAACCTCGCGCAATATTTCAGGGTTACGACTTCCCCTGGGCGGCGGCGGCCACACGAGCCAAAAAGCTGGAGGAAGCGGTGCGGACCTGCATTACTACGAAAGACGTTGGCAGCAGCGCGACAAAACAGGTTGCATCCGGCAAGCTAAGCTCAAAGTAGCGCTGGCTGTATGTACTTGAAGCAGCGCTGGCGGAGTCGCGCGACACCATGGCGTAGCCGGGCCAGCGTGGAGACAGCGACGTGTTTGCGTCCGCGTCGGAGAAATGTGAGTCACGGTGGCTGTACCGTGACGCGGCAGATCCCGCCATCAACTGTCCTCGCTCTGAACGCTCAACACAGATTTCAGGTTTTTTCTTGGCTTGCTGCACTGTAGCCCAATCAACTGCTATTTCGACATTCTCGAGCCTCCCGAAAAGATTCTTTCTTCTCAGACCATCCAATAGGGCCAGGTGTCCGATCTTTGGTCTATGTGTGCTCTCTTGGTCCGAGGCGGTCTTTATCTGGCATCCTGAGATGCTGTGGAGGTCATATGTGGCTGAAAACCTGACTGTGTTTCAAACTTGAAATCTGGACACTGGACTCCAGGACCTTCGCGTCTTACTCTTAACACAAATCCTTGATTCCTCAAACGAAAATCACAGCGACTGCGTCTTGCAATGTGGGCTGATATTTCCACGAGAACTCGACACCTCTGTGAGCATGGTCAGCACCAGATCATATTTTCCGTTCTGAGTTGCATCAACCTCGTTTCTGGTGGAATTGGCTTCCCTGGCATCATACGGTTCGTTTGATTTCCTTCGTGTAACCGTTACTCAATCCGGACTTCCCTGCATGCCTGCGTTTGTGCCACGGTAAACTCATGATATCAGCTCGCTCTACTTTTCTTGCAATTTTCACGCAGCTCGCACCGGCTGCATCCGATTTTATTCCCCTGGCTGCAGTTTGGCGAGTCGCTTCGGCCCGACGCAGGTATCTTCGCATGGTGTAAGTCCCCTTGACTCGGTGTTCCATCGATGTTCATCCTTCCCTCACATCCACGCTCATGAATCCGAAAATGGAAATCCCCGGTCCCCCGCATTAGTGCTGGCCAAAATATGATATGAATACGAAAATTCTGTATCATACTCTATCCATATTGTATTCGCCAAGCTAGCCGCGTATCGTATCTGTAGCAGATGTATTCATATCCAGGTGTGGAATATGAATACGATATAAATATATTTGAATATATTTAATGTCTGGCACCTTTTTGTCCAAGCGCCTGTACTCGATGATTTGTGCACTTCCTGCCCTCCGGACCCTGCAGGAGCCCAGCTTCGACCTCTCTCGCGCATGTCAATCTTTCCAGAAAGTCAGGTTGCTGGCACTGCTGGATGAAGATATTGACATACACCAGGGCTATCTCTGGACCTGCCGTGACTCTAGTTCGACTCCGTGTCTGCTGCCGTTTGGCTGCCGTCTGATCTGGGGTCTGATTTGTCGATCTATGATCGAAGTTGCCGTTAAATTGCCGCTGAAATGGTCCGAGATCAGTGATCGCCGAGCGGCCCGGGCTTCCGAGTGTATCAAAATATATTTGAATATGCTGAGGCCATATTATATCATCATATCGTATCAGCTCGTATTCATATTCATTGGGAGGTTCCAAGGCCGTATCGTATCAGCATATTTTTGAATATATTCAAAATTTAATTTTTTGTATCGTATTTTTGGCCAGTACTACCCCGCATGGCAACGCATATTCCGAAACCGAACCTATCTTCGCCGTAGATGCCACACTCCAACGTCTGGAATTACCATTTAATCCCTAGTTTCGACTCTGACAAGCAATAGATCACTGGATCGCGGGTTTTATTCCGTTGAAATAATTCACGAGTTGACACCCGCCGGTTGGTAGATGCCTACTCAAATTTGGATCCCTGTTTTTTTCCCTCGCTACTCGCTAATAACTTCAACTTCCATCCCACCTCGAACCTCTTCATGAAATCGCTCCCACAGAATATACAAATTCTCGCTTGATCCAACCTCGAATGAAAAACCCGGATAATGACATCTGATATAGGGTTATGGCTTAGTTCTATTCGTCCGCTCTATCATCTGTGTCTTCGACGACTCTTTGCTGTTAAAGGAACCGCTTTGCCCGTCGGTTTCTCGCCGAAGTTGATGATGTGCATTCTTCAACTTTACTTAGCTTTGCCTCGCGTTTCGTGCACAATCCCATGAATCATTTCTGCGTCAGCGAGCACATATTCATGTACCCCGGAGCCATTGCATGCTTGAATTAATTTCCGAAGTACGCACCACAACTCATGTTCTGGAGTTAGTCCTGAGTGTTTGCTGAACCCCCGTACGACTCACATAGAATGATTTTTCGGTTACTCATCAATATACTTCGTTCACTGACAGTTGACGAGCACCGTACATCGGTATATATATATCTAACCAATTTTCTCGTCATCTGAACTGAGGGGAATGGCAGAGTAGTCAATGTTGAGGTGGTGTCAATTTGAAGCGGAAGCGGCTACGGTCAAACATGACGTCATCAGTAAAAAATTGGATGGCCGGATATTTAGGCGTACGGGCATCGCTCTCATCATCTGAACTCAGGCACACTTTGACGCGTTTTCGATTTGGAAGGAAAACGGCTAAAGGAAAACCATGAATTCATTGGTAGAAATGGAGTGGTGGGAAGGACGTACGGGCATCGAGTTCTTCACCTGCGCTGTATCGGTTCTCCAAGGTCTGCGCGGCCCTGCGGATATCAGCCACCGCCACACGAGCGACACGCTGGTTCTCTGCAAATTGCTTTTTCTCCTCGGTGAAACTGGCTTTCGCTGCCTGAAGGGTCGCTTCGGCGACTTTCAAGTTATCCTCCCGCTTTGAGAGTTTCTCGCGCTCAGCATCAAGAATCTTGCGCTCCCGCTCCACATCGGCCAATCGTGAGTCGGCTGCCTTGAGATCCTGGCGCTGCTGCTCGATGATCGTCCCCAAGCACTTGACTTTCGCCTTCAGATCCGCGCACTCCCTCTGCGACTCGGCGAGAGCAAGATCTGCACGAATTTTGTCTGCATTGGCGGCTTTCTGTGCATTTGCCGCTGTTTCGGCGAGAGCTTGCACTGCAGCCGAAATATCGTCGAAGTGGCCGTTACCAGTCGTCGACTCTGTTTTCATGGCCAAGCGTGTTATTGCTGGAGCTCGGCGGGTGCCCGACGTTCCCAACAGGTTTCTGAGCACGGCGTTGTGGCGGTAATAGCGGGAGAAGAGAGATGGCTGTGATTGGCAAGAGCATTGATGGCCAACAGGTCGAGACAAAAGTTCAAAATATTCCACCCCATTCGGCGAGTCCACGAATGGATGCTGCGAGATCATAGATGCATCAGCAAATCCTGGGCCCGGTATGCACCGCTACGTAGCTTGCTGTAGCGTCTGTAGTTGCCGTAGCGACTGTAGCGAAGGGTGCCATCTCCGTAGAGTTCCGGTAGTTTGGCCGAAATTACGTAGTTCCTTGTAGTTCCGGCCCAACTCCGGTAGCTCTCCGTAGTTGTACTGTAGTTGTACTGTAGTTGAGCTGTAGTTGAGCTGTAGTTGAGTTATAGCGGGCAGTAATTGAGTGAGAATTCCTTGCAGGGCACTATTTATTCACATTTTCACTTTTGTAACCGAAAAAAAGGATTTCTAGTTCCAATGGTTTGAATACAAAAGCGCTAGTCCAGGTCGATGTCCATCTCGTCGTCCCGCGCCATGGGTTTCTCCACCTGCCGCTGCCGCTTCTTCCGTGCTTCCTCTGCCCATTTGTCCCAACGTCCTATCGTCTTTCGGCGATGCTTGTCATTGCGGTTGATCTTCTCGATACAGTAGATGGCCTTCTTGTAAAATTTCGAGTTGGCCTCTTCTGAAAAAGGCTTCTCCACAGGCGTTCCTGACCGATATTCCTCCAAAGCTGCTCTGAGCTGTAAGAGAATGAGAGAGGTTTTCTTGTAAAAGGGAAGGAACATTACTAGACAACTACAAGCCGCTATGAAATTGGACGTATAAACGTCGAAAATTTCTGGGTAGGTTCTGAACAATGCCGTTTTCTTTCCCATTGTCAGGATTCGTTCTGCAAGATCACCAATAGCAGGTGCCATGAAATTGTTCACGCTCCCCTACAAGGTTTTCAGGACGGCAATTCAGACATGTCAGAATATCACCAGAAGATCTACCTCCTCATCTCTGCCGTCGTGCAGGAAAAACGCCCTGTCCAGGAGTTTCTCCACATTCTGGATCGTTTTCTGGTGATACTCCTCCTGATTGAATGCCTCAGGAAGATCCTCTGGCTTTGTGTAGATCCTGTGGAGGTAATACTGTTTGATTACCTCGCGTGCTTGTCTCATGCAGCGCCCTCTGAAAGTCGAAATAAAGCCCACAAGCTGGAATTCTTTCAGAAGAGAGTGGAACAATTATATTGTACACACCATCTTTAGCATGTCGTCTCGGAATTCGTCATAGTAACCTAGATATCAAAATCAGTCAAAGAGAAAGTGGCAAGGGTATCTCTCACTCAAGTCCAAGTAAAGATCGTTGTCTTGGACAAAGAACACGATTGAGTCGCTGAGATAGTCCGCAATCGTAACCTTGTACTCTTTCCGATCAGGGAAGAAATCCAGCTGCACAAGGTACTTATAAACAGGAGCTCTTGACCGTGCAAAGACTTTTGGCCACGGCTCAGGGTAGAAACCTTCAGTAGTAGGGAGAAGTTCCCGGCCCCGGCC
Source organism: Mycena sanguinolenta (assembly GCA_014462675.1). Taxonomy (NCBI): domain Eukaryota; kingdom Fungi; phylum Basidiomycota; class Agaricomycetes; order Agaricales; family Mycenaceae; genus Mycena; species Mycena sanguinolenta. The sequence continues at coordinate 3,155,134 of JACAZH010000015.1, read as the reverse complement.
TCTTTTGGACTTCTGGTTTGTGTCTTCCTCGTCGTCTTCTTCCTGGTCGTCCCCGTCGTCTTCTTCCTGGTCGTCCTGGTCGTCCCCCGGTCGTCTTTTTCCTGGTCGTCCCTGAGTTTGTCTCTCAAGTTTTGTTGCCTGCGGCACCGCTCGAGGATTTGTGCTGAGGGTAGCCGAGTAGCTTTGTTGGAGGCACGGTGTTTTGCCAAGACGTCGTAGGCGTTTTGGTCTAAAATTGATCATCACCAAGCAAGCATTCACAAGATAAACAGCGCATACCCTGCTTTTGGTACGCCCGGCGCTCTAGTCCTGGGAGGTTCAGTCAACTGTAAGATAACTCTGAGAACCACAACTCACTCAGACTGTCGTCGAGGTCAGGGTCTGTGAGTGTTTGTCAGGTGAGTTTATGCTTCGTCGAAGTTGTGTAGCGGCTCACCTGGGTTTTCAGTGCTCTTGCGGGTTGTATTTTGGCCTGGCTCTCATTCTCAGCAGGATTCTTCTTCGTTGAGAACACTCACTGTTTTGGACACCACTGCCACTAGACTTTTTTGAGACACCGCCAGACTTTTTTGAGACGCTGCCAGACTTTTTTGAGACACTGCCAGACTTCCCTGCAACACTGCCTGAGTTTGGAACAATGTCGTCAGAGCTTCGAGTGACACCGCCAGAAACATTACCCGAGTCACCTGGGTTGCCTGAAACTTGAGGGTGCTTCCTTTCCCGTCCTGGCTTTACAATCAGTGGGATTTCTAGAAGACAACACTACAGACCTTGGTTGTCTGGACCAGACTTTCGCGCAGTATCCGAAACTTGAGGACGCTTGCCTGGCTCGATGATCAGCTGGGGTCTGCTCGTTGACAAGGCTTACCTCCGTTGCCTGGCGGAATCTTTATCAATGCGCCCAAACCTGGACGGGTTTGCCCTGGAGTCGGTTGGGTTCGGCTGTTTCCATGATGTGGAGCGGCTTGACCAGAAGCTTCTCGGCGCTTCTGGTCGATCTGCTTCAGCTGACGAGAACACGCCTCCTGACGCGCTTGGTCGCCGAGGTGCTCCAGCTCCTCCCTTCGTCTATCCGAAGGTCCCTCCTGTTCTTGACTTGTTCTTGGTGAAAGGCGCTTCTCATGTTCTGCCAGAATTCTCAGGGAGGCTGCGCTGCGCAGAACTGGAACTCTTGACAGGCCATATCCTTGCATTATGATTAGCATTGACCCTAAATATGACAGCAGCTTACCGTGGGGCCCACCTGTGGGTAGAACCGTTGGCCCATCGAACTCTTTGAATATGATCAGCAGAGGCTATGGCTAACCTAACAGCTTACCTTGTCCACTCTCCCCTTCCTGTTCATCATGAGCTGTAGCTAATGATTAGACAGAGCGTTTGCAGGTCTTGAAAAGCTTACTTGTTCGGCCTCGCTGTTGAGGTGCTATGAAGCACGAGTATAAGTATGCATCCAATCAAACTCTCTCCGAGAATACTCACCTCGGTCTTGAGGTTGACAATCGTAATCATCAACATCCATGTTGTGTCCCTCGTATTTTTGGGGGCCATTGCTATCATCCACGTAGAAGCCGTTGGGGTCATTGTTGTCGTCGTCGTCTGCGTAGAAGTCTCGGGGGCCGTTGTTGTCGTCCACATGGAAGTCTTCATGGCCATCCTGCTCATCATCATCGCCAAAGTCCTCCTGTTCATTCCGGTAATCGTCCTGGTCCTGGTCGTCGTCGTCCTGGTCCTGGTCGTCTTCGTCCTGGTCGTGATTGTCATCCTGGTCATTGTCGTCCTGGTCGTGATTGTCATCCTGGTCGTTGTCGTCCTGGTCGTGATTGTCATCCTTGTAGTCGTCGTCCAGGCCATCGTCCACGCCATCGTCGAGGCCATGGTCCTGGTCGTTCTGGTAATAGGCATCGTTGTCGTTGCAGTGCCCTTCGCTGGTGCAGTCATCATTTGGGTAGCGGTGGTTCTGGTGGTTGTCCTCAGTTTGGTTAACGTCAACCAAGTCGGCTCTGCTAGGCCCTTGTGCGAATATGTCTGGAAACCCTTCAAGGTGATTCATGAAGAATAGTGAAGAACGGACCGAATTTCCTCTTCGCTTGTCTACTGGGGGACTTGGGCCTAAACTCAACGATCTCCTGGGGTCGGGACCGTTTAAGGCTAAGAATGCTCCAATAAAAAAAAAAAAATTCAACCAACATCTTTAGCGTTTGCAGGAAGCTTTGGCCCCTTTATAATGAGGTTGAGTGCCGGGTTGAACTTAGTCTTCGATACGAAAGATCAGTAAACAATCCAAACAGCGAGCAAACATCTAACTGGTTTCGGTTGTCCTTTAAGAGGAGATTCATCTGGAGGAATCTAACAAGGAGATGAAAGAGGGATCTTGTACAGGTCTGAAAACTTACGAAGGCAGGTGGATTTTTCCTCTGCCTTTTTGCTGGAGGAGCGGCCTCGTTTATAGGTTCATCATGAGGTATTACTGACGCCTTGTTCTTGGGGTTGTTCCTAATCTTTTCGCCCTCCCTTTCCCACCTGTCAACCGTTTGGGGCCTAGTACGTTGTGGGCGCCCGGTCCCAACATTTTCTACAATATCCACAACAACGCATCAATGATAACAGCAAAAGAAAACGGTAGGAATACCTTTTCCGTCAATAGGAGCACCTCTTCCGACAGTTGGTAATTGGTCTGTCGCAGGTTTTCTCTTCTGCGGCACCTGCTTCTGAGGCTCAGCCCGAGCAGTCTTGGGGTCGCTCTTGATGGACGACTTCGAAGGCTTCTGGGCGACTCCAGACTTTCTCGTGCTACTCATGGCTCATGGAGCGAAGGTAAAAGCTCGAGCAAAAGAGAACCTTGAACGAGAAAGAATGAGAAAGAATGTTGTTTGTTTATTCCACGTTCTTTGTTCTTTGTTCTTTGTTGTCATTCAACCGACAGGCACGTGGACGCGTCTTTCCACACTTGAGATTTCCAAAAAAAAAAAAAAAAAAATTTTGCGATTTCAATCAAAGCAGAATGGACAAGCTAAACAGGAGATTAGAAACAGACCCAGAGAAATCAGTGACCTTGGTGAAATACGAGTACGTGAAGGAGAGTCGATCAATAGAAACCGGTCATCTGCTGGAAAGAATCTGACGCAGAAAAATTGACATGCATCGACCCGTCCTTATGAGATGCTTGGCTAGCAAAACTGCGGGCAGACTTGGTCGATGGAAAGAGGATGAGGTCTGAGATCTAAATCACGTACCCAGTCGGGCCATTTGGAACCATCGACTCGCCAGGATTGATGGGAACTCGTTCAGGTCATGCTGCCAGGACAGTTCCTCGAAGACGTCTGAGCGCAACAGGTCGAAGCAGATGTACAACAGTGCGGAGAAATATTCTTTGTTCCCAATGTCCGCGAAGACAACAGCTGCTCCGCTACCTCCGACGCGGACGCTATGATCACCCATCTTGAGTTTTTCTGGACCCAGAAGCTCAGGTTGCAGCGTTAGAAATTTATTTGAAGCACCGACCTTTTAGAGATGGGTCGCAAGCCGGCGGAACTCGAGCAGAGGCGAGACCTGGAGGCGTTTTGCAAGCGCGATGGTGTTGAACTTGTCGAAGCTGTCAATCGAATCTCTGAGCAACTTGTAGTCTTCCTCCTCTATCAGCGGGTCGTTGTAAGTATCATTGGCCTCTTCAACATTCAACTAGGGAGGACTTTCAATACAACGGTGGTGTTTTGACTGCAAATCTACTGACGGCGTTGAGGTACTGGCGAATCAAAGGAAGGTGGTCTTGTTTTCTGAACATATTGACGACACGCGAGCGATTGATGCGCGGAATCATGACGATCAACAAGTCAGAGGGTCGGATGTTCCTCGAAGTAGAAGGATAGAGCGCGATAATAGCTGGCCAAAAATGAATATGGAGCGGCCACAAATGCATGCAAAACATACATCTCTGTGGGAATTTCGTGTTCGCGGAGCGTTCCGCGTGCCATTTAGAGGAATCGGACGAGGTCGTCTTGCTTGGCGGCACGAGTCGAGATCTCAATAACTTCCATAAAGTTCGAGGGATCCTTGGCCCAGATGTACGAGTCTGGAAGAGAGAGGTTGGTCAATGAAGACCGTTACTTAGCTGGTGAGATGGGCAAGAAAATAAAGAAGAAAATACATACGTTGTTGTCCTTCGAGAAGGCTTCAGGGTTGTTCTTGCTGTTCATGTAGATCTTGAAGACCGCCGTATCTTGACTTCCTGCTTGAACCCAAGCCTCGAGCCAAAGCAGAATCAGCTTCAGTCTGTTGCGTTGCTCGACTTCGTGGACGAGCTCGTCAATAGGGAAGTGTCCAGTGACAGATACGAGCAGGCTCTTGATAGTCCCTTCATCACAGTCAGCGTCGAGGAGCCCACCGACCACCTCAGGCGTGCCAACGGAATTAACCCGTTGGACATAAACCTCAATGAATTTGGTGAGGCCGTTCTGGTATAAGTAAAGAACCAGGTCGTGGACGAAGTCGAAGCGGTCGCAAAGATGATGTGAGCAAGTAGGTCCGGGCTGAAGAGCAGCGGTATGTGCAATCGCGCGCTTAATGTCAGTAAGATCCTCATAGTGCTCAAGGGCCTAGTGCAAGCTCAAAATCAAAGGAAAAAGAAGGCGAAACAATTCATATTTGCTGTAACAAACTCGCAAAGGTTGACGATCCGAGGGCGACCATAGTGAGTGAACATCTCATTGCCAAGGATGGCATCTGCGACTTGAGGGGCATCTGCGACTTGAAGGGCATGCATGAGGTTCATTTCAGGGAGACAGGTCTGAAGAGGTCCTTGCTCAGGCCTGTTGTCCTTCAGGGCATCGAGCAAGAGCGACTTCGCGGGTTGGATCATGTTCTGGGACATGAAAATATCGCCAACCTAGACGGAAAGAAAACATAAGCATTGCGGACAAGAACGCTATCGAGAGACCTACTCTTTCGACGTCAACAAGTGGGCCAGTTTCACTGCGAACTCGCGAAGTAATCGGGGGGTATACCCAACCCTCTTTGAATATAGGACGATCTTCTCCGTCTGATCGGCCTTCGCGAAACGGGCAGCGACCTTATTAGGAACGTTCGCCCTCATCACGCTGAGAAAGATTGTGATAGATGCAAGTTATTTGCCTTGTCTCCAGCGCCGTGCCATTTATGCGGGCACAGGTGCGCAGGAACAGCGCAATTCAGTTTACTACTTGGAATCTATCATTTAGTACCGAATGGAAAGGATTTAACGGTTGGCTTACCTTGTGTGTGCAATGGAGACGGGGGCTTCAAGAAGTTTAAATCCAGTTCAGAGTGAAACCCAGATTCAAGTTAAGGGACGGAAATTCAGAGCACCCAGCTGGGTGCCAGCACATCGTCGATCCAGAATTCTGAGGGTGGTGTAACACGTTCTGTGTCGTTCTTTCTAGGCCGAGCAGCTAGTGAGTGTGCCTTCTAACGATAAGCATGAGCGCTGTAGGTGCTAAAATACCAATATTGATTTGTTACAAGGGTTAAGATCGGTCTACAAACAGCCTCAGGCTGTATATACTCCCAATTGGGCCAGTGTTGGAAGACGCTGGACTGCTGTGGCCCAACGCGTACTCTTTGCAGCTAGTACAGAATCATATTCGGCTGGATTCGACTCTTGAATCTGTTTTTCGGTGCGGAAGTCATTCTCCACAAAGCGGCAAACAGCACCTGGGGTGTACTGGACAATGGACGAGCGGGTCTCGCCCGGACGTACAGGAATGTTGGCGTGGGATATCAACGCTGACGGGAAGAGAATAAGCGATCCTGGAGGAAACTCCACCAAGAGCCTAAGGTCCCATAGAACGAGGTGTCCACCTGTCGTAGGGTCGAAATCACCTAGCGCTACCACTGCACACATGTCCCCCGCCATATCCGTCCAGTCTCGGTGCAGCGTTGTGCTCACCTGTGGGCCAAAATTGAAAGCCACGCAGGTAAATGCACTCATGGGAAATGTCCGGACTTGGCTCTGGAGCTCCTTGAGCAACTTGGTGATACGTGCTGTGGCGGTGGAGTATAACTCCGGAAACCAATACGCGTACGCAGCTAAGATTTTCATCAGAGAGAGTGCTATAACGGTAGAATCCCTTACAGCTCACAAACGAAGCGATGCGCTTCATGTCAGGATCGTTCCGTAATTCTGCTGCTATGCCTTTCTGACCCCCGCACAGCCAAAATAGCCTGCACTGCTCCTTGCTCCAAAACCAACCTTCGTTAATAGAGTTGACGCCGCGGTGCGCATCAGTTTCTTTCGCAGTCCAGACTACACCAGCTGATTTCTCTGCCATCAAGTCGTGGGCGCGCTTGGCCGCTGCCAGATAACCCAGATCGTCGGGTCGGCCGACGAGATCAGCGAAAACATGGCCATTGACATCAGCCAAGAGGCAGGGATCTCTGTAGGTGTTTTAGTGAACTTGCTCGATTATAGAGGCCAGTAACCAACCGGCCGTTCCATTTATGAATACTGAAGCCGGCGTCCAAATACTCTTGCATTGACCTTGGAGCCTCTGCTGCTGACGGTCGGCCGCTTCGCTGCATTCCTACCGGCTCGTTGACCGCTATCCAGCCGCTAGAGTCGACTGGGAAATCGGCGACATTGACTGGCGTCTTGTGAACGGCTGCGGTCTCGAGCAGTTGCGGCATCACGGTGTCCCGGCGGTGCGCGAAGCCTTGGCTTTGTTTGGCCTGGAGGCGTTTCTCGGCGCGCCGCCGGTAAACACCAGCATTAGGACTCGGCTTGTTTAGTGAAGAGGAGGAGGGTTGGACACTTGGCTGTGCCGGTGGGTGTGACAGGGGCTCGGGTGGAATAGCGGTTAGGGGCTCGGGGGCTCGCAGGTCAGTCAGTTCTACTGCCTCATTGGGGATATGATTTGAGATGACCCTGGCGATATCATAGTTGGGAAGCCGGATTGCTTCGAAAACTGCGGGAGGGTTATAAGGGGGAGTATTCGCTGCCGCGCCGAGTCTGCAAAGGAGTAAGTATGGGTACACTGTGTGATTATTTCGACATACTTTGCTGGGTCGCACGAGGTAGTCCATGGCGAGCAAAGAATATTGGTGTTGAGTTCGTGCAGCCGTAGACTATCTCTCTTCGCCTCAACTTTGGGCCACCGGTATGGAGCCGTAGAAGCTGAGTGAGAGCAGAGACACGGGTCCGGGCGTGAGCACAGGAAATCCTTATCGCGGTCCACGACGCGTCAACTTTGGGCCACCGGTGTGGAGCCGTAGAAGCTGACAGGCGTAGAAGCGGACGAGATGTGGGGGGCTGGTTGGAAGAATAGAGGCATGCGAGTCGAATCTGACTTCATTATAAGCACGGATGTTCCCTTAACAGCAAACACATGGCAAGCGGGCGGCAGAGGTCCACGCGAGGCGAGAACAGTGGCGTGTTGCTCCCGCTTGGTCCGCGATTTAGACCCATCCGCCAACGTGGTCAAGTTATCAATAGAACGCGAGGCGATCCGAGGATGTACTAGCGAATTTTGTGCGAATGAGTAAAAGCAGGCCAGCGCCCGGGACCTTTGCAAGCAATTCGTCCATATGGAAAAGGATATGTATGATTGGGCACACAAAATGGGTCCGATCTGCGCGCCATTGGACATAGAGAATCGTCCGAGAATTCAGAGATCCATACGTGGGACTCCAGAAGTTCTATGGGGAGAATTTCTTCCTGCAAAAGTATCCGAATAGCCAGGCAAGGCATCACGATCCAGGTGCTTGCCTGGACCAGCAAGGCAGATACATAGAGGTCGCTGGCGTTCAAATGCGCGTCCGCGATCGCCTGCGCGTGCCTACCACGGAGTGGGGCCGTCCTTGAGTACCTTGGCCGGGTGCATGTGGTGGCCGAGACAACATCCAATCTTCTCGATCTGCGCGGCGTTAGCGGTGTCGTGCAACTCGGGATGAGAGACGAGGTCGTCTGCCTGACCGCCAGTAACCATCTTGACCTTCACGCGGGGTGCCAGCGCACCGTCGATCGTCTACTTGGTGGTCGAGCGGAGAGTGTGTCACATCACGCTCCAAAATTTCGAGCGTGATGTGACACGCTCTTTGTCTTTCTCTCTCTCGGGTGTCTTACGCTGTCTTCTTGCCCTACATTGATCCTTGCCCTCTTGTCTAATTCTTGTCTGCTGTGCAACTGCTTCTTTGTCTTTCTGCTCTCTTTCTCTAATCTAATGGCTTCTTCCTCTTTGTCTGAACGTGCTCCCTCAACTCCTCTCAATTCCTTCCTGTTCTCTGCACCTTGGCCCTGGCTGCACCAATTGAGAAATGAATCCTTCAACTTCGCTGCCGCCGCTGAGACTGTGGCTGCTCATTTTGAGGTACTTTGTTTGCTTAATGCTCTGTAGGTTGTGTAGGTTGAGCAAATAGCATGTTTCCCTTAGAAATCTCCCGAGTATCTGAAAAAAATTCATGGAGGCTGTCGCACATTGCAACGAGTGGCTCGTGCGACCAGTGGATCCAGCAAATGTTGAAGCTGTCTCTGAAAAGCGGGGGGTTGTGCAGTGGGGTTGGGGGGTTCAGATGTACACGCCACTCAGCAACCGAATACGACCAATCATCGGCCTAATTGTCCCGCCTTTAATTGTTGCCGACACCCTGCTGCATATATCCGATTCGAATCCTAGGCCGCCCTCTCGCTCGGGCCGCGCGCCGCATTAACGTTTCCTTGAGTCAGGTAAGCATTTCTTGCCCTGTGGTTCATATTTGAATCTAGTGCATTGTCAGCATTTCAAAACCCGAAGCGAATGGACTGCTCTACTCCTTCGTTCTCATAGCTGCTACCAGAAAAATGTCGCCAATCTCTCACAGACGACGTCTGCCCGTGTCGCATCAAAAAAAAGGATCTATTGGATTTCTGGCGTGGACTTCAACTCAGCAACCCCCTGCTGACGGTGATACGAAATCTGACACACGTGTCGCTCGTCCTCTCCCTTTATCTTCTCGTGAGTGTCTGAGCTCATCCGTCGTTTTTGTATTTTTCGTTTATGACGAGTCTCTCCTCAGGGTGACGTGAAATTGTCGTGCGATGGCAGGGAAGGTCATCTGCTACAGTATGAGTGGCGCTGTGGTATTTTATCTCGTAACTGAGCCGGCCCACAGGACAGCGCAGACGCTCGGGGTCTCGCTTACGGCGGCAGAGGCCAAAGCTGCTGTCGCCAACACGGACATCTCGTTGATGATGGCGCCGCTGCTGGTCGCCATGGCTCACTCGCCGCTGGTCTTGCTGTGTCAAACCGGGTATGCATCTTCTCAATTTAGCAGCCGCGTGGCACTTCTGGATGTGGGTGGTCTCTTCGTATGAATATAGAGGCTAGCTTGATAATTTTGTCTTCTGAAAAGACCTGGCGCGCACTTGGGAATGAGCATCGTGTGGATTCAACTGATCCGCTAGGCATACTCGAAGCGACATTGTGGCGCCTGTTGTTCCGTCTCGCCTTGAGAGAGATAACAGAGCTCCAGTTGCTCCACTATTTTTACGAGGATGAATTCGTGCGTCAAACTCTGGAGCTACTCTCTCAAAAACGCACTTGTCCAAAAGGGCTACGGATTAGGTTCGTGCCCTTCTCTTTCCTTTTTTTGACTGCGCATGCCCTGATCCTGTTTTTACCAGGCTATGCGGGTGACTCATCGGTGGGCACCTCGGATCTCATCGACCTCACCGAAGAGACGGAAGCCGAGGTGGAGGTGGACACGGAAGCCATCCAAATTGGCCCTTTGGTATCGAACGAAGACAAGGCCGCCGATCAGCCTCCTCCTCGAAAGAAGAGGAAGACCGACTCCAGTGCCGCAGCTCCCCGCCCCGGATAGCAATAGCGCTGGTGCTTCCAGGAGCCTCCGACCGCGATCAAGCACTGCCTCCAAGCTTGGGCCCTCCGAGCCTCCAGGAGTTGCCGGGCGTGCCTCTGTGACGTCTTCCAGGTCTTCTTCCAAGAGCGCGCCTCGGAGTGGTGCTGCATCCCGCCCCAAAAAACCTCTCAAAGCTCCTCAAAAGTCATCTGCCTGTGTCGAGATCGAAGACGAGGAAGACGAGGATGATGTTGTACCCCCGACCTCTTATACCGACCTGCGTACCCTTGCCGTGCTCGATGGATGGAAACTCCCTCTTCTCCGGGAAGTCGAGTCACTCCTGCAGACGGCTCAAAAGCCGGAGCAGGTGCTGGACCCTACATTACTCTACGACCTCGCATCTGACGAGTTCACCGTGGACATTGATTACTGGGTGTTTGCTCCTGCACCCGACAATCCCTCGCAACCTCTGGTGGCTACTAGTCACAAGTATAAATATCGTCCTTTCCATGACACGGTGCGTAACCTTCAGTGTGTCTTGAAGGGTGTTTACTTATACTATAACAAGCGTTCTGAAGCCTCTTTTCTGACGAACATCGTCAAGTCTCAGCGCTTCAAACCATGCAAAGCTTCAAACAGGATGCTGCCTCTCCATGTACACCCAGATGCGCAGAAATTTCGTCACGCTGGGCCTGCCGTATCCGACGAGGGGCAGCCTCTCCTGCCTGATGTTATTCCTTCGGATGAACAGTCTATCGTTTTCGTTGTGCACGAGGACGTGTGGAAGTCGATGACCGCTCGGCAGCACCAAGAAGTCCTCAGAACTCGCGCAGTCCTAGTCGTTCATCGTCACTCTTACCTTCATGATGGGAGACTCCTGAAGTTTGATGAAGATGGCTTGAGTGCCTTCACCCACATCGACCGTCTTGCATTTATTCAAGGTGATGATCACAGCTTTGCCCCAGTGTGCCAGTACTGAGTCCAACGCAGATCTTGGAGGCAGACGCGATGGAAAGAAGATGGAACTTCAAGTTGGGTTCCCGCGGGATCTTTTGGCCTGTAGCAAGGCTAGAAAGGAGCGGGAAGCTGAGCGGTCCCAGGCTGTGAGCTCGGCTGCCGCTGTTCTACCGAGTGGCGCCAACCAAGCTCCCGACTCTCAACAGCAGGAGACCGATACAAGGCGCGCGACCACTGCTACTTGCGACGACGACCCTCTCCATGCCACTGCTGCTTCTGACAGCGAACCTCTTCAATGCCAGCGTCTCAATCTGCTCGGCAACACTCTTCAGAGTACTTCGCTCAACTTGCCCTCTGGCTGGACGTAAGCAGTTCCTAGATGATTGCAGAGATCCTTCGCTCACTTCATCTGCAGCAACCTCGCTACCCACGAGTTTGCATGTACCTGGCTGGAGCATCTGAGCGAGGTCCCCCCTTTTGTCTTCCCGTGGTCCGAGGTTACTTGGAACATAATAGCCAATGCCGACGCCGTGACCTGGATCCATGGTGATGTTCTCTTCACCATCATCGACCTGCCAATAGGAGAGAAGCTCTGGTATTTGGCGAGTCGACGATCCGACCTGCCGTCGGACGACTTCAGAGGGGATTATGTGCTCCAGACACGCGTTTGATACTTTCAACGGGTGGACTGATATGACGAGTGTCTGGAATTTCGAGCAAGTACATCTCTCGCCTTACACAACTTTGTAGGTCCTCATATACGCTCATTTGCTTTGCGTCTCATCTTGTCTTCAGGTATATGCCAGCTACATTTCCCCACGCAGTCATCAGCTTGAACGACTGCATGGGAGTGGGTCGCCATGGCATTCCAATCAGCAACCTCTCGCATTGTGTTTATACGACGCTGCACAACACCGTGGTGTCCAAGTCTACAACGAACGCGGACCATGAGCCCGCTCGTCGTTTGCTCATTCGGATATTTATCTTCATCGTCTTGGCATTTGTGAAGCCTCGCAATGGCGCCGGCGGTCGCGGGCGAAGTGAGGGGGGTCTTTCGACGAGAACGAGAGAGCACCTTCCGGACTTGGCGACGAGCGACGGAGTAGTCGATATTTTGGCCTTACGGAGTTTCGTCGTCCTCTTTGTGGCTCTGAATGGGTCAGGGTACCAGTATTTGGTCGACAAGGACAAGGACGGCAAGGATCTTCTGCCGTTGGAGACGGAGGCTGCCAGAGAACTCTCTCTCGCGTGGAAACTTGCTCATGATCTCGTCGACTTTGTTTCCTGTGCGTTCACATTCGAAAAGATTGCGTCTCCACCCTCAGCAACATCCGAAATGCGAAGACCTGCCTCGTTTTTAGAGGCTGCAAATGTATGATTGTTTTTACTTGTGCTACCTGTGGCTTACATTGCGCTTTCCACAGTTCTCCCTTGTCACGATGGCTGTTTCAATGCAGAGATACATCCGTGATGCAGACAAAGATAACCTACCCAAACGCTTCGACGCCGTGTCCTTCCAAAAGCAAGCTGAACGAATGCTTGTTCTGTTTGAGCTGCACAAAGGACTCAGTGCATCAGAACGCGACGCGCAGCTGTTCGCAAATCCAGACAGTAACTATAGGGGCTCGGAAGTATCGCCTTCCACCGAATTCGCGCGCTATGTCGCCGACCGCACCAGAAGCTTTCCGATGCTCCAGCCGTGGGACTCCGCTACTCTTCCATTCTCCCTGATTCCCGCCCCTCGTTCGTGATGTTTTTTGGTATAGCAATCTTGTACAGATCTTTTAGGGACCTCACTAAATCGAAACTCCTTCATCTTGGTCTTATGTCATCTGAGTACGTTCTGAATATGCTATAGTCGGTGGACAGTTGTAGTTCTAAGTGACGAACCAGCAAAGCAGCTACCCGACCCCGTTCTGTGCCGAGTATTTCAAGTATTGTATCCAGCGTTCGAAATTGACACGGTGATCTTGCAGGGGTATGCTAGTGCAATCAGCCAGAAAGAAACCCCGAGGAACTGGATACTCTATTAATCGCTTGTTCAAGGAACTTGCTAGCACTGGGATCGAATAGCCTTGAAGCAAGCTAGTTATCATACTTAATTCTCAGACATTAAAGGCAATAAAGACGAACACGGAATACAATTAAGAGGAACTTGCGAAATCGCAATACAATCGTTACATGGTGACTAGGGAAGGCTGTCGACACTGTCATTATGACTGCAGAATATTCTAGTGAGGGCAACGTAGCGACTAGTGGCTAGTCCAAAGTAATGGAGATATCAGCGTCGTTGTCTTACAGAAAGCTCGGACGGTCAGAAGAATCTTGAAAGAAAGGAGCTCAGACACACCTTCTCCGAGATGAGCTGGCTCATCTTGCTCCAAGCCTGCTTTCCTGGCTTGCAGACGGAGCAACGCAGCTTGCATCTCAGCTTGAAGAACTTCATCCTTTGTCACCTCAATCAAACGACCAAAATATTCCTGCCGGTGACGAGCTTCCTTCTCCCTGGACGCCGCCAATTTGCGTTCAGCCACCCTCGTTTCCACTTGTGCTGAAGCTTCGGCATAAAGGCCTTGGAGGACACGGGAGAGGTCCTGGCGGGTTTGGAGAACGTCGTGGGCAATCCGGATTTTGTGGCGTAGCTCTTCATTTATTGCAAGAATGGCGAAGTTGCCCTTCAAGATGGTTAGACAACAAAATCCTGAGGGTGTGAAAGGGAGCAAACTAGATCTAGGGTGTTTGGAATGGATTCTGTCCAATTTTCTTTGGCCTTCCAGCATTCCTTCGGGGATCTGGTTATCATCTGTTCGGAGCCTTCGCTGTCTGCAACTAGGCCTTTATTTGCACCGTTTCCAGTCTGGGAAACGTTTTCTTTCATCATTGAGACCAAGACGTTGGCGTTGGAGTAGATCCAGCTGAAAGGGAGAGGTAGTGTACGACGACAAGTCCGCGAGATCGCGCTCACGTGGGGTTCGTTCATCAACCGTGTCCTTGATTCTGACTGAAATTTCGTCTCGGTTCTCTCGCCGCTGCTTTCTGGCTCTTCTCATGCCAGCCTATCGTTCAAAGAAGAAAAGCACCTCACATCTTTGCCCAATATGTTGGAAAGATTTTGGAACAGAAACAAGGTGCTTGCAGCACATAAATCAACCGCACGGCAAATGTCATGCCTCCTTGTCTCTCTACCCTTCTCTCGTGGAGGCGCGGAGATCTATGTCAAAGATGGATGAAACCACGGGAACCACAAACTCCGCGGACGACACTGGGGCCGAGCCCAACGACGACGCAATGGATCTTGATGACGAGGAACCGTTTCAAGTGCCTCACCTCGATGGACCTAATCATGAAGTCCTTTCTAAGCCTGTCCCCAAGCCTGTCCCCAAGGGTCCCTGTCGGGATCATTATCCAGGGGCTGCACGCACGTACGGCAAGGAGCCTACGTTCATGGAAACTTTCCTCGAGCATGACGAACACAGTGATATGAGGAAATCCAATCTATATTACCCTTTCGCTTCTGCCGAGGAATGGGAATGGGCAGCGTGGATTAACAGGACGAAATTGACTCTTTCTGAAATTGATGAGTTACTGAAATTGCGGTTGGTGCGTAAATTTTTTACGTGCCTGAGGTGGCTACTGATACCTTTCCAGACGTCAAAAATGCATCTTTCCTTCACCTCAGCTAAGGACCTTCGCAGTCGGATCGAATCGCTACCTGCAGGTCCGAAATGGAAGGCGACTGTTTGGAAGACTCCTTATCCCACCAAGAAACCTTTGACTCTCTATTACCGAGACCCCGTAGAGTGCTTGCAGGCGATTCTCAGCAATCCCCTTATTCAAGATTATGTCCATTACACCCCCTTTCGTTTTTGGGAGTCGTCGGAAAAGCTGATGAGAATTTACACGGAATGGTTATCCGGGGACCATGCTTGGGAGATACAAGTAAGTCATGCTCACCGCTGTTGTTGTCGGGCCTCCTTTACCAACCTTCTGGGACAGTCACAATTACCGGAAGGCGCCACTGTGCTCGGAGCTGCTCTTTTCGTCGGACAAGACGCAATTGACGTCCATGACAGGCAACCGCCAGGCCCACCCTCTCCTCATTAGCCTGGCCAACTTGGATATGGCATTCAGGACGAAGGCTTCCCATCATGCCTTGCTCCTTCTCGCTCTCCTTCCAATAGCCAAATTTCTGGAAAAAAACAAGGAGATCGTTGGCGTCCTTCACAGCCGCTTATTCCATGCAATCATGGATTTCATCCTCCATCCTCTGAAGGTGATGGCTCGTATTGGGCAGATGATGCGGGATCCCTTAGGCTGGAGGAGATTCTGCTTCACACCGCTCGTCGCCTACATTGTGGACACCCCGGAATCCTGTCTAATTGCGGCTGTGGCAGGGAAACGGTCCTCTGTAACGACCGCCTTCTTCAAACAGTTTGGTGACCCTTACCGTCATCCTCCTCGCACTGCAGAATATACCATCGAGCAACTCCAAAAGGTTGAGAAAGTTGCTCATCCCTGGCGCGATCTCAGCCGATATGTTGAAAATGCCAAACAAATGGGGCTCAGTGGAGTTCACCGTCCCTTTTGGAGAAACTGGCCCTTGGCTGAACCACACAAGTTTCTGACGCCGGAGGTTCTTCATCACTGGCTAAAAATGTTCTACGATCACGTTTGCAAATGGTGTATTCTAGCCGTGGGAGCAGAGGAAATCGACTTTCGATTCTCTGTTCTCCGACCTCATACAGGAATGCGCCATTTTAAAGAAGGCATTTCCAAAGCCAAGCAGACCACCGGAAGGGAACATCGTGACATCCAGAGATACATCGTTCCCGTCATAGCAGGAGCACCCGGCGTTTCCAAGAGTTTCGTAGTAACGGTGGCGTCTATCAATGATTTTTTTTATCATGGACAAGCGCCCCGTATAACCGAGGCAGTCTTGGAGGTCATGGCAAAATGCTTGGACAAATTTCACAAGCACAAGCAAGCCGTTCTGGACGCAGGGGTTCGGAAAGGAAAAAAAGGGCCTATCAATAACTGGTAAGCTCGCTTTCACACTTTTTGGCGCTCTTTCTAACGCACATGTTCTTTAGGTGGATTCCGAAGCTCGAATTTTTGCAGAGCGTCATCCCAGCGATTCGCAACAGCGGCGTTCCCCTACAGTGGAGTGCTGATATCACGGAGCGCGCTCATATCGACCTTGTGAAGGACCCCGCCAGTAACTCAAACAACCAGGAGCATGAGGAGCAAATAACTCGTCATTTAGATCGTCGGGATAAATGCCGGGATTTCGATCTAGCCACAGCCATGGCTGAAGCTGGTGTTGATTTTGGTGCTCTTGATTTCATAGCTCGGACTGCCAAAACCGACAACAATGCCTTGCAGGAACAAGACGATGACACACCGCCTTTACTGGACAGTACCTCCCAGTTGCTCGCTCAAATAGATCCTGTTTCACGACTCGGAGGTACAAGCCGCGAGATCACCGACTTCTTCCTTCTCAGCTCCTTGCTTGCCCAAGGACGGTTTCCGAATGCTCCTGTACCTTTTCGCACATTCATGTCCTTGGACAACGCAACGGCTTTCCAGCTCAGCCGTGACCCTGTGGGACGCCGTTTAACTGTCGATGCAGCCGGTACCAAATTCTGTTTAGATGATTTTCGCCACGCTTTGGCGTTTTACCTTCACCGAATACCTGATGCCCACCTCGTCATTGGAGGCAAACGTCCTATCCTGGAATCCTGGGACCTGCCGTTTGAAAAAATTGAATATTGGAAGAGCGTCAGGATCCAATCTAGGTCCTTCCATGACCCTAAAAAAATACTCCAACCAGAAACAGTAAATGCAGCGCCTCCGGATGGGGAGTGGAAATGCGGGCGATGCGATGCTGTGATCGTGAACACAAACTCTCGATTCCAGTGGCCAGCAAGCGGACTTGAAGGTAGGACTAAGACATCAGTGTCTGGCTCAGCTTATAGATTGCTTCCAGGTCACACCGTCTGTCAACTACGAATGATTTTCCGCGTGGTCCCTCGCGATGGCTATGCTCAGCCAGCTGGGACCGACGGCTTCCTAGCTTACGTGCAGCGGTTTGACATTGTTCCGCAACTCAACCCTTCTACTCAGCTCAAAGGGGCCTTTCCGGAGCCAGCCAGCGGCATGTATGTTCTTAAAAGAGCCAAGAGGGTGGATGGGACCAGACAAGGCGACATTATTCCCTTGGATCGTCTCCGAGTGCCTGTCGAGCTCACGCCTCAGTTCGGCAAGGAGGCCGATAAGCGTCTCAAGAAGGAAACCAGTCTCGATCATTGCGATAGTTTCTGGCTTTCTAAATGGTTCAACAAAGAACTGTTTTACGCTTTATCCCAGAGTAAAGTAAGCCTGAGAACCAAGCTCTCCACGCGACATACTTACGCTTCATAGGTGTCCTAAACTTCAATCCGAACAAGTACGGTACTAGACGCAAACCTGGCCTATCCTCCCCTCACCTAGCTAATTTTCTCAATCGTTTCTGAGTCGGCTAAAAATATATAATTTTGCCCTTTATTTGATTATTTCTGAGAGAAAGCGACCATACTCTTTCGGAAAATTTTCTCGAGGATATATAGTCAAGATCTGTCTCCGACGACCGCCTTGCTATTGCACCTGAGTGTTCCTTCGTTTCATGTGGAGGGGCGGTGGGAATCTCGTTAATTGTAAAGGATCACGTGTGAATCTCAGAATGAATGAAGCACGTGAATATCATCAGACAGTTGGTGCCCATTCGTGCACACCCTCCTCTCCACAAATACTGCTAACCAGAACAACTTTAACATGGATCCGTGCATCCAAATTGTTCCAGATGGGCTTTGAAGTTTTCACAGACACCCTGCGGAGCGTGGACAACATCTAGATCTGCGATATACTTGCGTGGGCCGATCTGAGTCCTGACGGCAAACGTTGCGCGATATGCTACTACTGGACGCCAAAGCCACAATATGACCACCCAGAAAGTCGCGATCGACCTGAACTTCCTGAGGATCAGCGAAAAAGCCCTGCCTGCGTGGTTTCGGATTTCGGTGGAGAAGAGCACGCCATCAAATTTCCTCTTCGGGAATACTACCTTCTCGGAACTGAAAAGGAGACACCGACAAAATGAGCGTGCGTTGCGCGGCAGATTTGTGCAGCATGACGACATGTGCAACCGTCCATGTAACACAGGCGGGACTGGCTGGTTTGCTAAGAGACGTTAAAATTCGAGGCAGCAGTACGTGCAAGTATTGAGGAAATTGATACATGCTGATGCCGGTGCATGCAGCTGGACCGTTGAAATCCATTTTTTGATGATATTTCCTCTTGATGGACATTCCCCATCTCTACAGGTGATTTTAATGAGGCTGCCTTGTAGTATTCCGGGTCATCCAGGTCAAAGTCCTCGAACGAATGGTGGGTCGAATAAACTTCAACATATTGATTAAGAATCGACCCATTGATTGATTTACAGTCAACTTGAAGCCATACGAATGATTCAGGACGAAGTGGTCTTGGATCCCGATTGTTATTCTGCGCACGAGCAGCGAGGAAAATAAATTCGAAATGTAATGCATAATTGAAACTTTGATTGGGCGAGATGTGTTTTAGGTGATTCGTTTAGATGTGTTTTGGGCGACGAGAGGCCGTGGCTATGCTTTATCTGGGTGTCAACAAGCAGCCATCACCACACTCTTCCCCTTCAGCCCAATCTGCGGGTCTCTTTGCACCTCGGCCCACCAAACAGAGCTCAGAGACACTACAGAAGCAGGTGAGTGGTTGCCTTCAGCCCCAGATTTCTCGCTCTGGCCATCCATCTCACCACAACTGATTCGTGCTGATAACCGCCATTTCTTCTCTATGTCTGCTCACCGCAATCGGTTTCGGCTGGTATTCGGTCTGTTTGCTCATGCACATCAGGAGAGGACATCTGAAGAGTTTTTCTGGCAGAAATTCACTCAACAACCAGGCAAGTACCGACTTCTGCAGGATTTGCCACTAAACCAATACTCGATAGGTTACGACCCAAGGAAACCGTTATCCCGCTCCTACTCCACCTTTGTAACACCAACTTGTCTTCCTCGGGCAAGTAAGTCAATCTGTGGCGCCAAAAATGTTCAAGTCATCGCGTTCTGAATGGATTGTAGCGTTTCCTGAGCGCAGTATGGCAGACGGCATCCTTGATGTTACCAATCCGCTCAACGTGCCTTCCGTCCTCGTAATGATCGGCGCTGTGCTCTGCTTTGTCCTCGGCCGAGTTAGCGCGCACCTGCCCGACCTGTATCGCAAGATGCACCCGAAGGCGTGTTACAAGTCCTTGAAAAGGTTGGAGGCCGCCACCAGAGTGCAAATGCTCGAAGCGACGGATGAGGAACTCGAGGTGGAAATGGGGGAGACGGGAAGGCGCCGGGAGGAAAAGACTACCCGGATGCAACAGCGCATGTGAGTGACATTTTTTTTTTTGACGGCGCGCTAGTTTTGACCTTCTATGTGAGGTTACTAGCGGAGACGCCCGCGGCCTCGAAGATTTGCTGCGATCATGCACAGTGGCCGCGCACGGTGCTCTTCAGGGTGACGAAGTGGCGCACGGTGAGGCATCTTGAATGGCGTCTTGAGGCTGCCTACTACAAAGTGCAGGTGCGGCCATCCCTTTTGTGAACAGGAGATGATTGACACCCAGACAGGGCCATCTCGAGATTATGGGACGGACACCTCTCTACGGCGTCCCCGACGAAGACGCGGACTAAAGCTGGTGGTGTTAACGGTGGGCGGCGACGACGCCGAGCAGGACGCAGAGGAACATATGCTGACGGAAACCGAACGTGGTGGGCCGCAGGTCTAGAGCACGCCTTTTCAGCCCCGCGCGTCAAGTGCCCGCCGGCTTAGTGCGTGTCGCTGGCGCCACCAAATTTAGTGATGCTTTCTTGGCTGTAATTTCTTCTATCGTGTTTGCTGTGTTCGTCGTCGTGCTTTTCTTAGTATTGCTACATTTCAGCTTGTACATTCAGAATCTCAACTTGCATGCTAAATCCAATTTCCTTGCTATGATTGAGTCGGCCTAAAGCAAGGGCCAACGCCACAAGCCTCCGAATAACTGCATGAACTACAAGAAGCTACGAGCTCTGTGCCTACCGTGATTACGAAATAGTACTGTAGAGGTGGCCCAGCTACGGAGCGATACGGTAGAGGCCGCCCAACTACGGAGCGATACGGTAGAGTTGGCCCAACTACGTGGCGATACCACGGCAATACTGTAGAGTTGTCCAGATTACGTGGCTCTTGACAACACTACGTAATTTGGACAGGAACTACAGCAACTACAACAAAGTACGACAAAAATCAGGATTTGCTGATGTGCGATAGTCAATGACTAGTCACTCGGTGTAATTCAAGTCCCAGACAATTATCTCAGCCAGCAGCGAAAATCTCTGGATGAATGCTATTTTGACATCCGTCTGCTTTTCTGAACTCAACCCAGTCCAACGATGTGAATCACATCTGCTTTACTCGACGTCGAATAAGATCCGGCAATCACCGGACGTAATGAGGCGAGGTGTGACTGCTGTGACCGCTTTCTTTCCGCTTTTGCCATGGTGTCCTCTGATTTGTTCCCGCTGAACGATGACATCGTCGGCCAAATCCTCAGGTTTTGTCCCAACTTCGATACTCTCCAAGCGGCTATCCACGTATCCCGGGCCTTTTACAGAGTTTTCCAAGCCCATCCAAAGGCACGGCACCCGGCGTCCCTCGCACTGGCACTGACATCCCCGCAATACTCAGTCAATCACTCGCGAAGTGGCATACAATCTCGTTGGACCCGCCCTTCCCCAAGCATTGCGGGTGGTCCGGTACCCATACTTTGATCATTGTACGAAGGACAGTGATCCCTTCGTGATGGCGGCTGCATGCCCCGAAGTCTCCGATCCCCTGGAAGTCATTAACCCCGACAAACAGGAAATGTTGGACGAAAACGTTCACGTCGTTGAAAAGCTGGAGGATATCTACAGCTTGATGTGCGTGCATGTCCGTCAGACAGTGCGAGCGGTGCAAAAACTTACAATGTTGATTATACTATGCAGGGTCAAGGACCGTACATCTACAATCAATGTGCTGACGGCGGAAGAATCGCGGCGCTTTCGGCGGGCGATGTACAGGATCATGCTGTACTGCAATATATTTAGCTCATACGACTATCCGCCGGAACAAGATGAGCAGAACCAACGGACAATAATCGCACAACGGACAGCAATTCTCGACGCATACCCCACGGACGAGCTTCGGCAGCTGGAGTCCGCTCTTTGGTTCCTCACTGAGATTTTCGACATCTGTGGCTGTAGCGAATGGCCTCTCTGTGTTTTTTCTAAACTAACGTCGTGCTTGTGCAGGTCACGTCGAAACTTACCTCCCTGAGGGTCCTGCAGGCGCCCTTGACGTGTGGGAAGCGCGCTCACGTCATGTCATCGACCTGCATCTCGGAGTGTGGAAAGATGGATTCATCGATACCCCTCTGAAAAACCTGTGGAGCACTCGCAAGATCGCACCACAGCACTCTGAATTATTATCAGAGGGGATTCTAGACTTTGTCAACGATTTGGATGTCATCTGTTTGTAGGCGGCCACGGTTTCGTTCAGCATGTATTGATCTGTGAAATGTTCTCGTCAGGCTCACAATGCGCTGCCCCATGCGGCGTTGCTCACTACAACAAACCTAGTATGTTCGGTGCCGCCATTTCACTCCAACGACTGAATTAAACACAGCGTGGTGCCTAGTGCCCATGGAGGACAACCTCCTCAGCGACAACCTTGCCGAGAACGTCTCAATTAGGAATTACTTCGACGAAATGGTGCGGCCAAACTTCGACTCACCGGCTGCAGTTGAGCGCTTCATCCGTCGTCTTTTTGCTTTACGAACTGGACCCTACGCTTCATGGGATCCCACGGGCTCGTATTGCTTTCCTTGCTTCATGACGTTTGTGCAGTATCACATGCGGGTGTGGTTGTTGAGGACCGGTGATTATTCCTTTGGAGCTTAGATACCTAGTTCGGACAAATTTTGAATTTCGGCTCACTAATGTCACAGTCAAGTACGGACAGAACCTTGGTCTGGTGGACAAAGGTCAGATCCCAAATTCGGACACCTGAGCATCTGGCCAGAGGTTGAAGGCTGGGTTCGGACAATGGAGGCAACACCTAACAATACATTGTTCAATTGCTCTCCCCGGCTTCCTTTGTACTGAAAAATGGTACTGAAGCCACAGAAGCCCAAATTAAACAATGGCTTTTCAACTGGCTCTGATGTGCTTTGAATATTGACAGTGGCACGAGACATTGCGTGGATGAGGACGAGGCTGTTGCCTGGACGCGTTCAGACTTCTGCCCCCCGTATTTTTTCACGATTTTCCAGAGCTTTAGAGAAAATTTGAGGTCAGATCCAAAGTTCGGACAGAGTCTTGACTGACCTTAGGTTGGATCCAGAATTCGGACCAGATTTGGTCCGTGGGCAAGGCAGAGAATTCGGACAAGTTTTTCTTGGCAGCCAATTTCGGTATCTAACCTCCAAAGGAATAATCACCGGTCCTGGTTGTTGAAACACAGAATCAGTCGTTCGTATGTGCTCCGGATCGCCCCGACCAAAACTGACGGAGCTACAGATGGATGGACTCCCCCAGAGAATTGCAAGTGAGCTCTCGACCTCTGTTATTTTTCGATTGATGTTTCATTACTTCTAGGTACGGTTGGGACTGCGTACAGCAAACGCATGACAACGAGCATGCGGAGACGTGGAATGTACGTGGTTTTTCCCTCTTCAATTCTTGTTACCGTATCGTTTTCGCTGATTGCTGTGTGCAGGATCTGTGCGAACCGATGAAAGAGAGCGCTCAAGATGGTACCATGTGAAATGTAATAGTGTGCGTCGAAGGTGGAGACTCCACGAGCGTCGATTTTTCTTTTGACACTCTTATGCGGTTTTTGGCCGACTTATACAAAGTGTGCAATTTCTTCTCTTCAACCTGTAAGTGAGCCTGCAGCTGAGAAATCTCCGCGTCAAGATAGAGCGAATGTGCGGTGAGCTTTCCATAATGGCAGTGGAACGATATAAAAATTGGGTCTCTCTGAATCTGTTTTGTAGCACTCAGACTCACATATGAAATCCAGAACCTTCTTTCAACAATTGTAATATTTTTCCTCTCTTCTCGTGCTTCTCTCGTTGCGACTGTCGACTTGCAGATTTTCAAAATATTAGCCCTCTTGCTTGCAGGAAGCTCGATCTTTCGGACGCACCGAGGAAACCATCAAGTCGCCTCCACGAATTCAATTTCATGCCTATTCTAGCCCTTCCGATTCCCGAATTCGTCATTAGGGAACCAGCTTACCTCCCCGCATCAAACACAGGACCTCGACTGCAAACGCCATCCATCCGTCAGTTCAGACACTGCCGTTCCGTACCCGGTGATATTTCGACCCCGGATATACTCACCAATTCACATTTGAAAAAGCGTGCTATACGATACACTCCCGCATAGCAAAAACGAACTTCCACAAGAGTGATTGATCATCTACTCAGTAATTGTCCTTCCTCCTCTTCCTTCTCCCTAATTTCGTCTTCTTTTCAGTTAGCCTTCAATCCAAGTTGATATTAATATTCTCTTGGCACGCATCGGTGAGTAGCTCGGCGCGACTTGGTATGTAGCATTTTATATTTGCATTGAAAGACAACTATTAGTGCGTTGCGTTTGTTCTACTGATCGAGTGCTATGTGGAGATGCTACAACTGCATTTTGACTGGGAATCTTTGGGGAAATCGTATTGTTTTTCGAAGAATCTCAACAAAGTCCCCGTTGACACATAGTGCTTTGAAACGTTGTTCTGGAGCCGTACAGCGCGAATTTTCCAATCCACTTGCCTGCACTTGTTCGTTGAAGGATTCTTGCTTATCAAGTTGGATTTTATTCCCAGTCAACTTCCGTGGGTCGGAGTTGTCCCCTAATATTCACTGTGGGTTTGGACGATACCGTGGCTTTCTTTGGATTCGAAGATCCACGGAGGTTATTGTTTCGGGCGGCAAAGTTGGCGGTCACAACAATAGGTAGGGAGAAGACGGAACGGTAAATATCAGTGTATTGTTGTGTAAGCCAAGGAAAGATAGTAAAGAGGATCTTTGTCCGCGTTCAAAGTGAGCAGGCTTCAAATCAACGATGCCTACGGTCCAGATACTGCGATGCTTCCGTCCGATTCAAAAAGGCAACGTCGAACCCCTGTACCTGCAACGATCGAACCCAAGCCATCGTGTTGGCTCTAGGGAACACATAGTATGAGAAACAAGGAGCGCAGCAGAGAAGGCAGAGAGAGGCAAAATCGGCTATAGAATGATGTCCGGAACGCCTCTCAAAACGTGATTTCGCCATACGGACGAAAGCTTCCTGTGAGGCAGTGGTTCCACAGCGCTGATATGCGTATAACATGGATGTGAGGCGAGGCAAATGTCGTCGGCTGTACCGGATATGGTCATAACATTGAAGAAAGCCACGCCTTCCCGTCCGTCATGTCGCTCGTTCCCAAGAAGGAGGAACGCCAAGCTGGGGAGACCGCGTAGGGTCTGCAGAAGCTCAGAACCTAAGTTGCACCCCCACAAACTAAGCCTTTGGATTGTGCAAGTCGTGCGATGAAGGAAGGGAAGAATGCGGGGTATCGCCATCAGCTCATAGCTCTTCGAGATTCGGAGGTACGATGTGAAAGAGAAAGCCGTTGCGATCTAAGCGTAGACGGCGAAGCTGAGCGAGTAAAACGGTGGTGTTGGTTGGAGGCACGAAATTGTCGCCCCACTCTGTCATGTCGAGAACACAGTTCGACAGATTTGCAGCCGCGCGAAGAACCATGAGTTGCCAAGAGAAAGGAGATCTGCCGCAGTAGTAGATGATTTGCCCCCACGGAATGGGGATGGATATATGGTGAATAGCCGGGTTCTCGTTGATAGGGAACGCTCGCGGCAGATGAATTTGGCGTAGGTTGGCGCGGTTGTGAAAATATCTGGAAAGGCGGCGCGGAACACAATATCCACCCTCAATCGCTGCAAGCTATCAAGCTTTCCGCGAACAGGTTCAAGCCAATTCATCACGGAATCGCGGTAGTTCATGGAAAGCGACACGGTGCGCCAGCGGTTGGAATAATGCGGAAGTATCAAGTCCAGGAAGCGCGGATCCGGACTGCTTTCACCAACGTCCCACCAGTGGATTTCCAGAGGTGCGGCAGCACACCGGAGGAGTTGAGCTTCCAGTACAGCTAGTTGCCGAGTGGTTGAACTTTCCGACGGAGAACACGGAATGATGAGGCAGGACCAGAGTGCTGGATATTCCACAGCATACCGCCGCCAAGGGCGACAAAGAGCACCAACCCACCACTGAGGGTTCCTTCCATGTCCCGCAGTCGATAATTCCAATATCTCGCAAATCACTTCCGGCGGGATACGGCGGATGGCGGAAATAATGGCACAATTTTCGCGAAGGTGTTCAGCTGTCTCGATACGCCGTTCGGTGAGCTGCGCGAGGGTGCTCTGGAGATAGAGTATTTCCGCATCCAGTGCAAGCAAGCGCTCCTCGCCATCAGCGATGATTTGTCGGACCACCGGGATCTCAGAGTCCAGAGGAGCGTCATTGGTGTGCAGGAGACGAATGATATCCGGTGAAGGATTGGGTGGGAGTGGTTCAAGAAGCGACGCAAGCGTTAGCGAAGCCTTCGGCGGAGTGCCGCAGTTCCAGCAGTCTTGTGAGATAACCTAAAAAGAAAATAAGAAGGATTCATTCACATCTGCCTTGCGTGGAAACTGGCCGTTGGAAACTGGCTGAGGCAGTGGTCGAGATCGAGGGAGTATAAAATAATGCTGGACAGATATTCGTGGGGAGAAGCTGCATTTCCACCCCATTTAACGTGCGCTTTTATGGCGAGCAGCGAACCCAAGCGTCTGGCCTGAGTGCTTTGACCTTCAAAGCTGTTTGTCAAGGTGTCAAAGCGCGATCGTCAACAAAGAGTAGGCGCACTGCAAAAAACCAATAAAGTGAACCCTTGTCGGGCCCTTGAGAGGGTCGAGCAATTGACTTCAGTGCCCGAGGGAAGTTAAAGTACTTAGCGCAAGTTCGAGACCAAAACGTTTCCCGAAGGTATCAATCGCTTCGATACGGCAGCTCCCCAGACTATGATAAACGGTCAAAGTCATCGCGTTTGTTGAATAGGACCTGTGCTCAAAAAGGCGATAGCTTCCGAATTAGGGTCTGGGCAATGTGATGATTTATCTTCTGAAAGAACGAGGGAATTACCAGGATGAATGAATGGAACCAACCCCTGCGGAGGTCGGATCAGAACGACAACCATGGACGAAAGCCAATCCGCACTCACGCATGCGAGACGGTATACTTCGATTAATTTGACAGGACGGACGCGCGGAGCGCTCTGAATTTCCAACAGATCGACACTGTACCAGGCAATACGACAGAAGTGAAAATAAAAATATGATTATCTGGTATCACGGAAGAAGCAATATTGAGAGTAGCTCGGTGCAGGGTATCGATCAGGTCGGAAGCAAGACAGATGAAAAACGAGGGCGGGAGGTGGGCGAGACGGTGTAATACATGGAAGCTAGGGATAAATACGTTGTCTATCCCAGCACTTCAAGGAGAGCAATACATACAATAATCGGCAGCGGACGAGGGGAGATAACGCCCCCGGGGCAGCGAGCGTCTTTCTCGCATTCGCGCTCCACATCTCGGTATATCCCGCTCCTTCCTGAGAGACAGCACGCATGCGGTGCTGTGCGTCGAACGTGAATGATCCTGTCGTGCCACGCACGCCATCCCTCTTCTGGCGGAACTACCCTCGGCGAGTGAGTGGGGTCCGGCTGAGCGAGGGCTTGCGGAGGTGTCGCAGAGCGACGGCGAATGCCCCCCAGATCCATCACACGACGAGACGCGCCGATCCTAGAGGACAGAATTATCCCCAAAAGGAAATAAACGTCGAGGCGCGAATCTTGGAAACGACGTGCAGGTGGAGGCAGGCGCGGGCGTGAGCGAGGGAGGGAGGGATGCGCGATGGATGGATGGGTGACAGCTGGGGATGGGTAAATGGTAGAAGTAGGTGATTTGTATAGACCGCGGCATGAATAAATGCTGCAGCGAGGGCTTTACAGAGACGGTGAGCGAGCCGAAGGGGCGACAAGGAAGGGAAGACGATGGGGCCCCTGGATCCACGCCCCGGGTCCACGCCTCCGCGGCCTTCGTCGTCCGTCTCATTGTACTCCTGTTCGTACTCGTCCACCCTACCTCGTGCCCACGCCCATCCACGAGCATTTTCACCTCCTCGAGCTTCATTGCCCTGGGCCACATGGCCATGGCCCCCCACGGCGGCCTGGACGGTGCACCGTCAGCGGTCAGCCTTCGAAGGGGTCTGCGTCGGCTTCGTCTGCAGCTGCCTGTGGCCCTGCGGGTGCTGCTGAAGACGGCGGTGGTGCTGGTGGTCGCCGTAATGAGCTTGGTGGGGTTGTCCGTCGGCGTCGTCGTCGATGAAGATCAAGAAACTGTCCGGGAGCAACGGGGGCAAGACGTGGCACACTAGCATCGCCCGCGCATCACTCGCCTTGGCGGGAGACAGACGAGGAACGAGACTGCTGCTCACTCGCGGACGCACGCCTCGCGTCATACCTGTGTGCGGAAACGCATCGTGAGCAAAATACAATACGATGGAGGGGATAGAGGAAGTGCTTACCGTTCTCGGTGTCTACCAGATGCACCGTCTTCCCGCGCGCAGAGGGTCTCCCTCGTGCCCGCTTGGCCGCTTGTCTGTCCCGCTCCCACCGCCCGCTCCCGCTCTCCTCGAGCTCATCGAGAAACCCCGTCACCTCCTTGGTCCCGCCGCCACCTGTCCCGCGCCGACTGTGTTCTTCGCCATCCGCTCCTGCTCCGCCCCATCTTTTGCTCTTGCTCCGCGTCCGCTGTTGCCACGGCATCGCCAGCTGGCGCGGAAACGCCCCGGCGCCCACGAGCAACCCCTACTCCACCTGCGGAACGCACGCGGGAGGAGGACCGTGCCTGCGCTACGGTGGGGAGTTTGCAGCCTGGACGAAGAGGTCCCGAGGCGAGATGCGGAGGAGGTAAGGGTTGATCTTGGTGCTCAATGTGGAAGCAGATGTAGGCTGGGACACGGATATCGAGGAGCCGACGATCTCGGCGAACGCGGACGCGATGGAGGTGGATAAAGATGTCGGTGACGGCAGAGGTAGACACAGGAGCAGCGCGACGATGCACTGGCGGATGTGGTGTGCGGCGGCAGAGGCAGGAGCAGCGAAGGTGGACGGCAAGGAGTCATCGATCGAGGTCGCGCGGGTAGCAGTCCTGACGATGAAAAATTCGAATGAGACAGAGGAACGAGAAGGAGAAGGCAAGACACGTACGGCTTCATCCGCATCGTCTTGCGCTGGCTCGCTCACAAAAGCACCTGGCTTACATCTCCGGCGACCGCGGGTCGTGCACACCACCCTGCATCGGCTCTTCCTGCGCCTCTCCCGTTCTGCTCCGTCTCGCGTGCGCATACCAGACGCCCTGTCCCACGTAGGCCCGCACCATGACTTCGGTATTACGCATCGTGGCCCAATGCCCGTCGTGCTTCCATCCTTCCATTGGCGTGCCGCCACATCATATTTATCGCGGTCCCATCGAAGCAGGGGAGGGCATAGGGCGGCACGCGCGCGGGTGTCGTGCTTACGTGGCGTCGGCTCGGACCGCGCGTATGCGGAGAGGGTAGCGGCAGCGGGGTGCGTCGTCGGGTGGCGCTGCGGTAGCAGGAGTGGCGCTGCGTGCGAAGGATCTGGACGCCGTCGCGGCAGCAGGCGGGAAGACAGTCAAGCCGTCTGGACTCTGCTGCCTGCGCTCTACGATGGACGTCGTCAACTAGGAATGGGCGAAAAACAGACAATGAAGAAACAGAGAAAAGTGGAAGGGAAAGAAAAGCCACGTTAGCAGCAGAGCGACAAGAAAAATGTCAAGACGCACTTTACATCCAAAAGCTTGCGCGTAACGGTGTGTGCAAAGCGGTGCTGGTATAGTCGCACGCGAAGATAACGCCACGATGAAGCCGAGGTTGCCCGGAAGAAGGCGTGGAGTGATGCTGGGAGCCGATTCGTGCGGGACGGCTGGGGGGAAAATGAAGTACTGCCAGCAAAACGAATTATAAACACGTTTTCTGACGATGGGCGGAGAGTTACCCTTGCGGACATAGCTGCTTCCAGGAACGCGAGCACGGCGTTCGTGGTGCACGGCGCGAGAGAAGGATTTGCTCTTGCATCTGAAAGTGATGCCACCGATGTCGCGGAGGTTCCATGGCGATTCAGGACGTCCTAGCAACACGGAAGACGCGTGAATATGGTCGTATTAAGCCTGAATAAACGATCAAATAAGCGCCAAATTGCAATCAATACTCGCGAGGAGAAACGCACTGAAAAGATTTTGCGCAGAAACATCCGAGCCTATCTCACAGGATTCATCTGCTTCCGACTCAAGCACTTCGTTGTCCTTCTTCCGCGCAAGTGTTTTCGTTCTCGAGCCACAATCGGCCGGGACGAATGGAGGTCATGGCACGAGAGGAAGAAAGAAATCGTGGCTGTGCGCGGGAGATACCGCAATCAAATCCTCCTTGCTCCGAACGCTCACCACAGATTTCAAATTGTCCTTGGTGTAGCTCAATCAATAGCCTATTTTTTTATCTCGAGCCCCTCGAATTCGTCAATGTGCACCAAATTCGCACCTGAGAATGTATCAGACGCGCTCTCGCCTTTAGCCATCTACTCGGTTCATTGTTTACCGATTTCAAATGGATAATACGCGACTTTGAATATGCTCCAAAAGACCCTGGCAAGCAATCCTCGATGGATGCTAATCAATCCAAGGCGTCAATGTGTGTAGATCAGAATGGAGGTCAGGCAAGGGGAATGAACGGGAAGGCCACGGTGGCGTTGCGAGGGTTTCAAGCCGCAAACGAGAACGAACAAAATTGCAACCTAGCCAATGGAGCGATCCCAATATAGCGGGCATCCAAGTCTCAAGGCCCCAGCGTACCGCACACTTCTGTGAATTCCAAGTCGTACCCAAATCCCTTTTGTTATCTGAAGTCGAAGCAGACAGAGTTGGAGCGCTGACCACGGAACTGAGGAAAAGATATCATATTGACACGTAGATGATACAGGATGTAGGCGTGGATGCGGAGGCGAAGACCTGTAGGAATAGCTGAATCATCGCCCGAGAAAGAACCGCTCGATCGGGCATGGATGAAGTAAATTGAGCGAGAAAGTATGCTGGTCCGGAAAACGAAAGAAGCGTCGGAGTATGTAGGATGCGAGAGAGATGGGTGAGGTGCCGAATGATTGAAGGGAGCGTTGGATTGGTAAGCGGAGAGGGTGAAGTGGAAGGGTGAAGAGGGGGGAGGACAGAGAGTGGCGAAGTGACTGGGTGATGTGGGAGGGAGGTAAGATAGAGGGTAGACGAAGAGGAATGAGAACACTGATTGTGAGCTGGTCGTTGTATGGGAGTCGTCGAAGTGTCGCTGAGGAGCAGAACGATATCCTCGAAGCACTTGCAGTACGTGTACGAAGCCACGGCGGTCCAGGGGAAGGTGGAAATCGCACGGTCATCGTAAACATACCGCGTCTGTCTAGAAAGGAAATGGGCGCCGGAACTTGATTGTGGTCGGAGCAAGACCGAAGAAACGATGGCGGGGAGCGGGGGGAGAGAAGGAGACAGGAGACAGGATTAGAGGGAAGGGGCCGAGAAGGCGAGAGATGCGGAAATTGGGTTACGACCGCCTCGGTGTGGAGTATGGGACGGCACAGCATGTCTAGAAGTGTCCACCAACGCTGCAGACTGGGGCATGACCGCCAGCGAATCGATTTTGTGCACTGAATGCAGACACTTCGGCCAGCGCAGCTACTAGTAGCCGCGAGCAGAGTTGATGGCATAATTGCTTCTGAAAGGGGGAATGGGTTCTGCCGTGGTGGGATCAGATTGCGTAATAGAATATACGAGTAGCTGCAGCACTCACGAGGAGAAAAGGGACACGCACTGTGAATTGGAATCTCGTCACGTAGCCTTCCTCCCTCAGTTTTGGCCTCGCCTGTTGCTTGTTTCAAGAATATCGACGTTGAGGATCGAGGTTTCAACCAACGAATGCACCAGGTGAAGGGCTGGAACCGAAGAGGACATGGTGGAAGAGGGAGAGTGACGAGGTGGCTGTGCTCGGCAGATGCCGCCATCAATTTCACTCTTGCTCGTAACGCTCACATCGATTGTCTGGCTTTCTTTGTGTCTGTTCACTGGTACTCCGTCTCTTGTGCTATGGCTCCATGACATCCACCTCCGTCGGACTCGTGGTTCTGCTACTCGAATCCCCCAGGAATCGCTTCGCATTAAGAAATTTTTGCCACTGGTTGGCGCTTTGTGATTCCTCTGACGCTCTGCGTCTTCTGGTCTTGCTTCGTTTTGATTCATCTCAGGCTTCGATCCTCGGTCATGTACCGAAAATCTACCTTTGCTGGGCCCGGGGATTTTCTAGTTCTCACGCTGAGCGATCCAAATCACCTGTGCAGTTTGGTTCCCCTTGTTTTACGGGGCGCTGTCGAATTAGAGTGTTCTAGAAATTGCTACAACATCTTTGGGATCTGAACTCTGAACCGAAATGTCTATTGCACCCGTCACTTGCCGTGCTATGCGTCATTTTTCGTCTCTGTGGGAGCTCGTAGCTCCCAGCTCTATTCAGCGCCCACCTGGGCTTTCTCTATACCCTCAAGTTACCACCAATGACTCTCGGATTTCCTGGAACGGCTTCGGCGCTGTTCTTGTTGCAGTTTTGTGGTCGATAGAACGAAGTTTGCTCAGAGTCGCTGCTCTCGTGAACCAAGGTTCTGAACTGGGCATGGGTATGTGGGGCGACTGGGGTCTCCGGAAATGAAATGGCTATTTTTCATCACTGTGAACTTCTTTCCGCAGCGGTATAAGGTTGAAAGACCGCCTGAGGCGCCCTGGCGCCAATACCCCACCCCTCTCATCCCCCACACCCATGGTCAACCCCACTCAGCTGAACGGACAATCTGACTCTGTTCCGCTCAACGAAGCTGAATCCGCGTCGTGCGTTGCCTCTTACTCGCATTAGCGCTAAGACTCACGGCAGCTATTCCGAATTTTAGGTACACCGGCGCCTTTTTCCCAAAGTCGCAGCATCTTGTGGTTGCGGGCGGGACCTTCATCAGCAACAACACTATCACCAGTCCGCCTGCGGGTAAAGTCATAATCCTGTTCATATTTCCTCGTTGAATTCCGCTGAGCGTTAACAGATTACTTGAGGATATCCCTAGGCAGTATTGACCTTCGCAACGAGATCCGATTGGACAAGGCAGCAGTGGTTTCACGCAACGATGAGCAAGGCACCGTCCGCAGGATGTATTCTGTTCGAATCGGATGCCGTCGCACACCTATGATTGTTGCTTTGTACCAAGGAGATGAGGGGGAAAAGGCGGGGGTTTAATCATTTCCCGACTCCAGTGTTGTCCTGATGATCACTTCATCAGGAATGGAAGAAGAGTGTTTCTATCTATTCACGGCTTCGGTGCGAGACTCGGAGGACCACACTGCCCGGTTCCTGATTGAATCTGTTACCAGACATCCCTACATTCTTCAGATCTACGCTACTGCGAGTTCGTCCGGCATCCATGCTGTGATATTCTATGGGTCGATAATTCTTGCCTTTGATTGTTTCGTCTTGACGGTGGAATAGACTTGATCCCTTTCCAAAAGTTTCTGGAGTCTTTCCAGCACTCGGCCATTTTGCAGGCCTACATCTGTGCGTACACGGTGTGTCCCCGATTGTCTCTGGAAAGGGATGCGGAACTGAATCTCCTGGAGTGTGAGGATCAATGTGTGAGCCTGGCCCTCGATTGTTGTTCCCTGTACGACATCATAACAGGAAACGGTTCGCTATTGTGAACCAATGGTGGATTGGGTGCGTTCTTATTCATGGCTTGTTTTTCCATTCTTCTAAGCTGAACCGCAGCATGTCACCATACCCTGGGTTCGTGCCTCGACCGGACGACTCTGCATTGAATTTGGAACACCGGCGGGGAAAGTTAGAACACTTCTCACTGGTAGAATGGAGAAA
This sequence comes from Mycena sanguinolenta, assembly GCA_014462675.1. Lineage (NCBI taxonomy): Eukaryota > Fungi > Basidiomycota > Agaricomycetes > Agaricales > Mycenaceae > Mycena > Mycena sanguinolenta. Next base: position 3,122,182 of record JACAZH010000015.1, on the reverse strand, counting down.
TTAGCACCTCCAGACAACATACAAGCGCTTCATGATCCTAACCAGGAGGCTTGGGTGATCGGATCGCTTGCGTTCGAGCGATGGTATTCTCCTTGTCACCAATTTCTTGCTCAGTATCGATCTAGCGACATATCGATGCACGGAGAGGTGAAGCTGGGCACAATAATACATTGTCCGGCAGGTCGCCAATTTCAAGATGCAGTGGAGATCGCGTACGCACTTCCTGGCCTCGACCGAGGGCTCCGGCTTGGGGACGTGTTCTGGTATCGTCACCCCCCGACGTTTGGGGATGAGCGGCTTGTAACGTCGAGAGAGGAGTCCGAGGATGGCTCTGTCCGGTGCGTCTGCCCTACGGAGAAGGAATCTCCCCTAATCTGGGACTCTTAGGTACAACTCGGGCGATGTATTCGGCCGCACGATCTCCCTGGTTCATAGCCGCGACTATGTTGAAGCATGGTTTTCCCAAGCCAATTATATTTTCACCCAACTCAAAATTTCATCGAACTACAGTGACTACGGTGTGTTATGCTTCAACATGTTTCTGTCCGCTTTCAACCTTCAACTCTCAACAGTATTCGTCTATTGGGTCCATTTCTCCCTCCATATTCGAATACCAAATCAAAATCCTCCGGATAGCTATTTATTTCTCTGTTCGCCAGCAGATTTCCAAACTGGCCCCATGTCATTCCAATGGCCTACCCATCCAGCGTACTGGTCTCTCGATCCATCTGGCAGCAAGCCACTAAGCCACGAAGAGGCGGCAAATCTGGGATTCCTGTCTATGGAGCTGAAAACCGAGGTTCGCGTGGTATTTTGGGATGACGCCGTTTACTCCGCACAGCGCAAGTTTCATGTTGCCAAAGGCTTTGATCCGGACGGTCAAGATGTTGCACGTGAGCTGGGCCATCCCCTCTATGAATTATCCGTCTCTGTTGCAAATGGTAGGTAGACATATGTTATGTTCTCCAGTTCGTAGTGAAACAGTGTCCTAGTCCAGGAGGAGGATTCGGCACCAGACGGAGACGACGAAAGCGAGCATCCAAGCTCCCGCGCAGACTTCGTTCAGCATGGTATGTGTTCCATGCAACGATCTTTTGTTGACTTCTGAGCGGAATGGTAGACCCTTTGGAACTCACCCAGGAGTTTTCCGGTTACGACGACGCTTCTGCAAGGCATTGTACATTTAGACAACTGGTGGAACTCGTCAAGTTCAGTCTCATTTTCGTGCTTGGTGTCATGCACTTGTATGAACATGTGCGTCCTTGAATCGTGTATGCGCATCTGTTGGGACCGCGTACTTCAATGGTTCACGAGCATATAGACATTGCGATGTTAGTTTAAAGTCAAATCCACAAAAGTTATAAGCACAAATCGCATCCAGGGAACTCAGAAACTGCGGAATCCACAGACATTCATTTGGTCCTCAACCTGTGGGCGATTGGCAAAATGAAATAGCTATAATCTTGTTTCATTTACCGAAATCGTGGGGCGTAAAAGAATAATATTTGGATGAAAACTACTGCATGAGACTCAACTCAGACGGCGACCATCAATCCTTCCTGCGCACAGCGCTCACCACATATCTCGGGGTTTCCTAGGCTTTTCGTTTAGCCCGCTCCTATGTAGCTCAATCAGCGGCGATGTTTTAATATCGGACACTTCAAGCGTCCCAATAGGGTTTATTTTCCTCAGAGCATCGGATACATTGCTATAGCCTGGAAGATTCGCACGAACATGCTTGATGTATATGCTCTCGTCATTCGAAGCAATCCATTTGGGACAAGGGGGCGGTCGCAATGCGCGGCGGAAACGAGTGCGTCGAAACTAGGTCAACACGTACAATACGGAGGTTTGCATGAAGTGGACTTTCTTCACGTAGATGCAGCCTCGGCCATCAAATATCCTTCCCAAAGCCACTGCCGAAATGAAAGGTTTCGGTCGGAATCTGAATCGGAACCCAAGCCATATGAACCGGAAAATGTGGAGCAGGAGTTTGAAAAAAAAAAAGTCGCGCTCTCCCCGATATATGCCACCACGCACGGTGGTTGTGGGGTGTCTTCGGCAACGTACGACTCGGGGCACCGTGGGGCCTGTTGGTACCTAGTCCGTCAGATAAGTATCATTTGAAGATCAAACGTACATACGAATACATTCAACCCGAAATAGACAAATAGACGGACGCCCCCGAGCCAGACTCCAGCTCAAATCCGGCAGCCGGTGCTCTGCGGTGTATACAAGCAGCATGCAGCCGGGTGATATTTGCGCCTTAAGTGCACGCGAATACCCGTGGCTCGTTCAGTTCGTGGAGCACCAGAAAATATATCTGAAAATTAGCGACATCTGTTGCACGAGGATCATTCGGGACAAAGCCAAACGGCAGCTCTCCGACCGCTTGCAGCTCGACGCGGCAGTATTGATTCGCCCATGGACGGCGAGAACCCGAGAGATTCATGACGGGGAAAGCGTGATAACTAAAGCGCGCGCGGATGGAATCCAAGAATCAAGCCAGGATACGGAGTTTGGATCGTAGTAGAGACAGGCGCGAGCTATAATATAACATTGCGTCAGCCGGACAGAAATATAATGCAAGACATGAGAAAGCAAGTGAGAGGCGGGAGAGGGGAGCCGACTCAGGAGCGATGGGCCGCGAGATGGAATGGTCCTGAAGAGGGACATCGAGGAAGGCTGGAGGGGACGAGGGATGTACGAGCAGAGCACAGCGCATGGTAAAGCAGATGACGGAGGAGACGAGAAGAAAGAATGCGACAACGACACGAAGGGGAGGCGAACCTCGGTGGTCGATGAAGATAATGGGCGGTGGTATAGCGTAGAGAGGAGAATTGAGCGCAGCCGCAGCCCAGAGAGAAAGAAGTCGATACGCGAAGAATTAGAAGCTTGGCCGAGCGACGTCGCGGACGACTGGAAGCACGAGATGCGAATCAGGACAGCGTCCGTAAGAAAAGTGACGGGGCGGCGAACTAGAGGGCTGGACGTACCGCTGCATGCTGCATACTCGGCCTTTGTGAGCAAAGTCGGTGCGGGGCAAAATGGAATGCGCACAGAGGGCGGAGGCACTGCCATAATACGCAGGACCCATGCCGAGCTGGTCGCTGAGAAGATATCAGCGATGCGCTCCAAAAGCACCTCGGCGTCAGTAAATGTCTTGGATATTCGTCGAAAGAAAGATGCGGCGCTGACGGGCATCAACGAAGTATTGGTCGAGGCGCATTCCAGAGGACTCTTTACTTCTGGAACCAGAACAACAATGGCCTCGATGAGTTCTTGTGGTGGTGAGCTCACGGCGGTAGAGAGCAAAATTGGAGCAAAAGCAAGTGAGAGCGATGATCCGAAATCAGCGGATCTGTGATTGTACACTGTCACGTCTCTGCTTGCCGTGAACTTTCATGTCGAGCAGACTACGGGACGCGTTCGCGCTGTTCCGAGTTAGAGGGTTTCACCCGACACAACATTTTTGCATTCTCACCGGCTGCCTCAGCGCTGGCGCTGACGCTCCGCATCGTTACACATGGATCATGGTTCACATTCTGAGACGTTATTATGTTCGCAACCTGAGCTCCATTCAAAAGCCATCTCAACCCCGAACGCCGTGGCACCAGATTTTTCTCCTTCAACTACAGAATAGAATCTTAGTTCCAAGGTCAACCGCACTAGAGACGCAAATATCGGAGCAAAAACTACATCGGTATAATCCTGGATAATTCCTTGCCTTCATTCGCGTCGTCGTGCGGATTCTCATCGAAACCGTGTGGGAATGACCATGGTCAAGTACTTCTGACAGCTTTTGATAGCTGTGAACTTCTTTCTGTGGCTGTACTACGGCCACGAGGCGACGGTTACGCAGGTGCCAATACTCTCTCGTACTCTTCCCTCCTATTCATGGATGACATTCCTGTGGAAAGAGAGTTAGACTCCGTGTCGCACATGGAATCCTTGTCGTACGTTCCTCCTTACCCGCATTTGCCCAGCGGAACCTGCGACTCACAACCTCCAATGGAGGTACACCGGCGCCTTTTTTCCAAACTCGCGGCACCTCCTCGCTTCGGGCGGGGGTTTCACGAGCAACAACACTACCAGTTCGCTTGCAGGTACGTCCACCATCCCTGTCCATTTCCGGAACGCTGTGCACTTAGAGACGATAGATTATCTGAGGATTCCGCTGGGAAGCATTGACCTCCGCACTGAAATACGCCTCGATACGGTGGCTGGTGTGCACGCAACTGTGAACGAGGCACCTTTTTCCGGATGTATTCTGCCCGAGTCGAGTGCCGCAACACACCCATGACTGTCGCTTTGTAGCAGGGAGACAATGCAGAGGAGCTGCGATGCTTTTATCGAAGCATTCAAGTCCTGATTCTGGCTCGAAATGGAAAATCACATTTTGCATCCTCCAGTGACACGTTGGGTGACAGAACAGATACAATCTCCTTAACAAAAGTGACCAATAATGCGCCTACGACCATTGATCTGGATCCGCATCGGCAAACACGCTCCCGATTCCGATCTGGTCATACCACACCTGCCTAAACGGCTGTGTCCCCTTCATGCCCCCATCGTCATGCCACCCATTAGCATAAAGCCCGACGTGGAACCCGAACTCGCGGCTATCGTTGATGTTCGTGGCAATGTTGTCCTTCTCCAGCACCTTCACCCCGTCAAACCAAAGCTTGTAGTATCCGGTGTCGTTATCCTGCCAGCTGGCCTGTATCTCCACCTTGTGCCACGTGCCGGCAGAGACGGTGGCCAGGTTCTTGAACTCGGTGATCACCTGGTTGCAGACGGAACCCGTTTTCACGCGGGTGGCCAGCTGGTCGCCGATGATCCACACCATACTCGAGGGCATCCAGTCGTCGCAGCCCGTGTCGGTGAAGTCGGCGATAAACTGTGCTAGGTTGTACGACTGCGCCGGTGCAAACTGCCAATCCTCCTGCAGCCGGAAGGCGAAGCCGTAAAAGCCCTGCTCGCCGAGGTGGTACCCCTGTGTATGGTGGCATTCGGAGTGGTAGCGGCCGGTATAGCCCGGGTCGTATGTCTGCGTCGCCTTGATGGCGGTGCCGCCGGTGCCATAGACAACGTTGGTGACTTGGGTCAACGTGCCTTTGTCCTCCGTGAGAACATCATCACAGCCTCCCGGGGTGGTGCCCCGGTTGGCGAAGGTTTGCGTGGCCGAGACCCTGGCGGAGAGGGTAGCGAGGACGCCGATGAGGATGGGTGTGAGCTGCATGATGAAGGCTGGAGGAAGTTGAGCTGATTCGCTGGGTTAGAGGGCTAGTTGGCCGTCTTTCCACGGCAGACGAAGAAAGTGAGGGATTGCTGCTGAGCGCAGGGGTTTAAATTCGCTCAGGATAGAATGCTGTTAGCTTGGGCACGAGCTTCACGGATATTTCGGTGGCAAAATATCTCTTCTACCTGAGTCCGGGGACTTGGCCAACCAATCGGGAGATTTTGGAAGATTCTGGTGGGCAACCCCAGGTTGCTAATGTCGGACCTTGAAGATTTCAAATGTGTGCTTCCGTCGGCATCTCCTCCAAACCTTTCCGTTGAGGAATATAAAAATACAAAACGACAGGCTGCAACAGATTTGATCCATTCGAAGTTGTTCTACAAGCTTACGTCCGAGTGTTATGAGTACAGTCTTTGCACGACGGGTGGCAATCTGAAGATCCGATAACAACTTGCGGGCTTTTCTGAGAAACCCGGTTCCTCATTAATAGAGTGTTTGCGCTGCAGCCATGGGAGCCATCCAATGGCTGGTTTACGTTGCGTGAGTTGTTGGCTCCACGCGCCCTAAAGTGACCTCACGTGGCTTGGAGCCATTCGCACCAATTTTGGCGTGTGGAGCCAACAGTTCGCGCGACGTAAATCAGCCACTGGATTGCTCCAATGGCCGCATCACAACCTCGCTAATGTTGAAATTTTAGGTCAGTCGCTCGCTATCAACGAAGTCGCCGCAGACAGTCTTGGCACGACGGGCGGCAATCTGGCGACCCGATGACAACTTGCGGGCTTGTCCGAGAAACACGGTTCCTCATTAATGTTGCAATTTTCAGTCGGTTACTCGCTATACGCGAAGTCACCGCAGGCGTTGATTTGGTACATATATTCAGCCAACAACATGCTATCCCTTCCTCTTGTTCCTTACTTCGACTCTCTGTTTTTCAAGTCTCTCCAGTTCCCGATGAGATCGCTGTATGTACTTCGCAATTATCGAATTAACCACTAGCGCGTTTGCGAGGGTCTTTGGCTATGTTCCCCAGCAACGGACGTGGATGCTGTGATTCCAGCGCGGGTCTCATGATTCATGGCTGGTCCTCCGGACGGCAAGATTTGAACTTTCCAAACCACTGATTGTACAAACACGAGGATTTCAACCGGGTAATACATCAGACTTTTGACAGACATCTTTTTGTCTTGTACGAGACTAAAAAAGACGCACAAGACCCGCCAAAATCCCACAAGGTGAGACCGAAAATCACAAGCTCGCAAATTTAGCCAAAAATAGTTGTGTTCCTGGGAGCAGGGAGCAGTTGAGTGGTGCCATTGTGCATTCAGCAGAAGATGCTGCATATCTTGGTCGGCAAACTTGTTGTACTGAGAGCGAATGCTTCACTTTAGAGCAGTGAATTGTTCGCTTTTGCGTCTTTTTTGTCTTGTCAGCTTGTGGCCTAGGCCACAAGATCATAAGATCTCCCGATTTACGTTGAAATGCTGATGCCTATCGCCGGCGTCAAGGACCGAGCAAGGAGCGCCAAGAGCTTTCCAACGGAACCAGAGTTCAGGGAGTTGCATAACATTTGCCAGTCTAACAGTGTTGCATCTTAAGAGATTATTAACCCCTGGGATGGCCTTAGGACCTGAATAGGGGGTTAGTAAGGGCGAGGTCTTGAATAATTTTTTTTCTAAAATGGAAAGCATACTACGGTCCGTTTCCGAGCCTCGCGTAATTGCCCACAAAAATCATCATTGACCCCTCATGCTTGTCTCTTAAATATAGCAGCCCGGAACTTGGGGGAAGGGCTTTCCACCTCGTTGGTGATTGAGCCCAATAGCCTTCTGGGATGTTCCTAGTCCGGCTGACTTTTAGGACCATTGACAATGATTCCTGATCACGCGAGTGAGCAGGTTTACACGGAGACCCGTCCTCATTGCTCACAGGGTCACATCGACATCAGGTCTGACTCTGATGCTTATCGCCGTGTGAGCGAGAACTTTGAATGATATAGGACTCATGGAGCGGAAATGCACAGTAAAATGTCCCTCATCTCTCAAACTTCGCCTGGAAGGCCCTCACCATTCTATAGGTTCCTGTTGGTGTGAACCAATCCTAAGTGTTAATTAAGGCTTAATATTAAGGGGTTATTAAGCCCTGTTCTTAATTAAGCCTTAATCCTTAACTGCGACACTGCTGGCAGATGCCGTGGTGCTCGTGGACGAATTCTAATTAGGTCTCGGTCCGACAAGAACATCGGCATGTCACCAGCATAGGTCATCACCCTCTACGGCCTCGTTATAAAATCCCTGTCTGAAGCTTTACGTCCATGTGGTGAACTCGGCCACAACTTCTGTGCTTCGATTCAGCGTGCACACTCGGCCCGGCTTTCTCCACTTCATTCGACCTTTCATGTCGATGTTGGTCCCTACTCGGACAATCTAGTTTCCCCCCTTCATTAAGCCTCATATATCAAGGTTTACCATGCTCTCCACACACCTAAAAAGCAAACTTCCAGCCTTGTTAAACGGGAGGTATCACTGCGTTCAACTTCATAGTACACTGAGCTTGGCCTACCTTGGCCTACCTCGGCCTACCCTCGGTCTACCTTCGTCTACCAGGGTACACCTACGTCTACCACTAAAAGTACACCCAGGTTGGCCGCCCTCGGCCTACCATGATCTACTTCCTCGGTCTACCTCGGTCGACCATATTCTTAGTTGATACGCAGACCTCGGTCGACGTATAATAATTACACGGTGGTCGGCGGCCTTCGACCGCCTCCCCTTTCCTCGCATCGAGAATAATCTCGAGATTTGGAACGGATATAAAGCTTCACCTAAGGGACCTCCGCCTTGCATTACGGCAACCCCTCTTAGGTGGGTTACCTTGTGGTAGGATAACCCACCTAAGAGGGGTCCAGCAGAGGCGGAGGCATGGCTTCCTTTTAGGTCATTATTCGGCTTATTACATTTTAATTGAATTTCCTTATTTGGCGCAGCTGCTCGCGCCTCCGCGCCTGCAATGAAAAATCCTTTGCACCCATTTGTTACAGAGAAGGGCTTGATTATATTGAATTAGAGCAACTAAGTATAAATGGAACATGTAGAGAATAGCAAGAGCACAAAAGCCCATCACACAATTGAGTCTACTATAGGGTAGAAAGAAATACGGTATCACCTCATGCCTACGCCGTCAGTGCTGCACGGGCGGCATTGTAGAAGAATGCAATGAGCAGTGGATATGCTGGGAATAACAGGGTGGAGGGAAGCAGCGTCTGTGGCGAATGGCCGAAGTATGTAGATGTGGAAGGTGCGGAGGCGGAGGCGGCGGCGGCGGCGGCGGCGGGTGGGTCGTCGCATGTTCGTCTTCCAGCAGGCGCGAAGATGGGACAAGCGGGTGACGACTCCTCCGCTACAACGCTGCCTTGCGCATAGATTTTGCTGCAGTTTCACTTGGCGATCACTCTTGCAGAATGAAGGAAACCTAGAATAGCAGGGAAGAAGTGAGCACCAGTGTGCGAGAAACCCATGACCAACTGATAATGAATCGGGCGATGGAACGTGTTTGCAAGGGATTTCGCGTGGTACCAATTCATTTGAGCACCAGAAGAGCTACTGCTCGTCATCCTTGTTGCCAGTGTGCGGGACCAGAGAGAAACAAGCCCGCAGCAGTACGCACCAACGAAAAATTGATGTCGCACTGAACCACGCTATCGTAGCTATACAGTTTGTGAGTGACAAGCGGTGGGAGCAGAGGCGGAGGCAGAGGCGGGGACGCCGTCACATTGCTTTCCATGGGAGTGCCATATTATCCATTGGTCAACGCTGAGTGCTGCAAGACGACTTGAGTGTCAGCTTCGGGAAACGGTTATGTACGTGAAGAATTGACTTTAAAATCTTTTTCAAAAGTCCGGCACATATACGGAACTAGCACCACAAAGAACACATTCTTGAAAGGCAAATTATCCTAGAATTAAAGCATGTTTCATAGGAAATCCCATGAGTACGCACGAGAGTGGACGAACATAATAGCGCTCACTGAGTCAAGAATAGCGAGTTGCAGAGGGCAAGAATATTGAACACAATTCTTGGAGAAGGAAACCATGGCCAGAATCAGATGATTTTCTTGCCGAAAGATACGGATCCACATGCTGGTCAATCGACAACTTACAACCAGATTTCAAACACCGAGGTCGCTAAGCCAAGATGTTTTAGACTGCCTCAATTTCTGGAATGGATACTTGAGTGGCTAAAAACATTTTTCAAGATGGTGAGGGGTAAACATCCACTAATGGGCGGAAGTTCTCTGCGGCGGCGGCTGCGATGGCAGTGACGACGACTGCGCCATTTTTGAGGTCCATTTTGTGGAATTTATATGCTGTTGCGGTCTAGAAGTGCAGTTGTTGCCAAGGATACGAGCAATAGATACTTCTGCACTCGCAGATATATCAACGAGACATATCTAGAGGTGATGGATGCGATGGCGGAGGCGGAGGCAGAGGCGGAGGCAGATGTACTGGCGGAGGCGGATGCACTGGCGGAGGCGAAAGCACTGCTTTTGAGGCTTTTTTTTTTTGGCTGATCTTGATAATTTTAAGCCAATTCAAGGTTTCAAGTACAGTTGTTGCAGATAACCGCTCGTTTGCGGTGGATGTATGAAAGAAAAGGAATGACCGTGTGACATATCATCGCCACCGCCGATCCTCACGTCAAGGCCGCTGCCAATTACCTCAAATAATCAACCAATGAGGAGCCGTATAACGATCGTCCTATCTCATTTTTTTTTGCATTGAAGCCATCTCATCTGAAATATGGCTGATGGTAGTGTGCAATCTTCAGCTAAACCATGCCCCCTGCTCATGATATTTTTTCGAGAATTTCCCCGGGTGTTTGAAAAGTCGTGCACGAAATCGACGGAAAGGTCCATAACTTCTCATTAACATTCTAACCTGAACTACCATGTTTTATATCAACGAACACTGCTCTTATCTAACAAGTTCTGAAATGACTTCAAAGTATCGTATCTATCATCTGAAATGCTCTGACAGTCTCCGCTGCTTCCTGTATCACTATTCGAAGAAAAATAAAAACTCTCCGAAAATGTTGAAACACGGGTTATCTAAGCTCAGACATGCAGAGCTGCATCACAAAGTCACTATTCATCCTTCCGACGATGTATTCGGTTATACTTCGCCGGTTTCACCACAGAAATGCCATTCTGGTTCAAAGTGATGTTCCACTTCAGGTAAGATGTTCGAGTTGAAATGCCTGAATCGGGTGTGTAACCAGAATTTATATCGTCCTTCCGATCAATCTCATCAGCGCACGGCGTTTTAGGACGATCTACAGTTGCTGGTACGCGTCTCCAGTACCGCAAATCCTTCCATAGTTGTTCGTTCACCTGAATGAAGCTATCTAGTAACATTTACCACTGCACTAGAAGTTGGTATATTTTCCTCTCAATGTGAGCATACTACAGGTACCCTGCCTCATGTTTTCGAGGATTAGTAGCGCGCCAATGTTGAATCAGGAGAAAATCAAAATTGGCGGAGCCTCCGCCTCCGCCTCCACACCAAACTTCGCATTGCAAGCAATCCATATATTGCATTCCCTTTGCTCGGGGAGTCAAGATACAATTGGTACCTATGCTCTATCTTGCTTCAAAATCCGTATCTCACCGGTAGCTTGAATGCCTTGGAAGCGCGATGAAACAAAACGAAATAACTGGATAATAGGAGAATCCTGAGTCTTTGAATTCGAACCAGGTCCGTCTAGGGACGGAAAAGAATCTATGGTGGAAGGGAAGCCTCCGGGGCTTTCAAAGGTCCATTGTCGCCATATTCAAGGATTTCAGAAAACAATCTTATCTCATCTAACAAGCAAAAGGGTGAGCAGCTTTGACGGCTCATATCTCTGCTGTACACAGTAGGAAATTTATTGGTGTCGAGGTGGGCCCGGAATGAAAAAACAAAACTTCACAAACCCCAATGAACTTGAAGGATTCCACTCATGTGAGGTCATCTTGGTTCGTGCAACGAGGACTGGCCAGGGCCCGACGGGAGATTTGACAGTGCAGGGCTGGTCCCCGTCGCGTGATATGCGCAGCCGTCCCTGCTGGTTCGGAGTGACAGATTCCATATCAGCTCGCGGGTAGAGGCTGCGAGTGATTCGAAGGGGCTGCTGGCGGTCGACGCAGAGGCAGAGTGACGGAGGTGGGGCGGGAACGGAGGAGGCGGGGGCGGAGGCGGAGGCGACGACTAGTCGGTCCACTCGCCGTAGCAGTGAGTGCCTGAATGTAAAAAAGAGAGAACAGCAATAAGAGTAAACGGCAATAAGAGTCAAACACAAGACCAGGAATATGCTCCCTGAATCCTAGCATTAACCGAAAGCTTACGAGAATGTTGGGCATTGAGAATGAATAGGGCTAGAGGCAGCCGGGCATGTATACATGATTGTCCTGTTGATACTGAGCATGGAGCTTTTCTAGATTGGGCAAAATAAGATTTCAGATGGCCAGGGATTGGATGCGCAATCGATGGCGGAGGCACTGCGCGGTGGCGGAGGCTGAGCCGCAGGTTCTTGTCGAGCCAGTTTTGTCGTGCAGTGTAGCCAACATGCTCTGGATGCGAGTCTTGTAGTGTGCAATATGTGTTACCTCTTCCAGCACTTGCGCTGAACTTGAACTTTGAAGCACATCGAGTTCTGTGCATGCGCTCGGCGTAACCACCAAATAGCGATCTTCGTTGTGCGCGAGTGATCGAGTTCTTGTTCTTTAGACGCTGTCGGATGCTCGGGCTCACGGTGGATCCAAGGGCCAACGTGCGTGGTGGCCTGGGGAGCGTGTATAGCGGGCTGATGGTGCGGCGGAGGCGCAGTGATGGCGGTCCCGAGCAGCGGCCCAATAAGGCATTAATTCACGTGTCAAAATTACTAAAAGAAGCAAGGCCCCCGCCTCTGCTGGACCCCTCTTAGGTGGGTTAAGCTACCACAACGTAACCCACCTAAGAGGGGTTGCCGTAATGCATGGCGGAGGTCCCTTAGGTGTAAAGCTTGCGCCTCCGGAAAAGGAAGTTTGATGCCGCAATGATTGTATTGGATTCCGAGCTGAGAGAAGCACGCTTGAAAGGCAAAAATCGACGAAAGGAGCAAGAAGTGATCGCCGTAGTGTTGGACTGCGAAGCCCACAAATCGAAGTCATTTTGAGAGGACAGGCCCGGATGACGTGCGTGTAGGGTAAAGGTAGAGATAAAGGGCAAGTGCCAAGAACAGCTGACCGTTAGCGGTGCCGCAGAGTTTGAAAAAGCTTCAGACAGACAGGCTTAATTTTATAAAGAGGGAGACACGCAGAGCTGTTAAACGGCCGATGGGCACTAGTCGGCAGCGGTTGATGGTGGTCTCCGCCCTGAGTTCAATGGTTTGCACCGGAAACCAGGATTCCCAAGGGATTCCACTGGATTTGCTGGACACCCGTTTGAAGCTCCATGAATACCTGTTTTGAGCAGTAGAACACCTCCTGGAACTGGGACAAGAGTTTATCAAGTTCAGAAATCATAGTTTCGTGGACGGTAAACTGGTGCACCTTGCTGCATCGGAGCAAACGGTGGCCGGAGACACGCCGAACACGACAACTTGGCACGCAATGCGCATGCGCGTCACCGTCGCTGGCTGGTCGTCGAGCGGTGCATGACAATCAATTTCGGTAGCGGTCAACGATACGGGGAGCGAAAAAAAAGACGGAGGGAAGCAAGGACACCTGCCGTTATCAGATCCGCGCGGACCCCAGGCATAGGATGTAAGGCCAAACCGTGCACCAACGGTTTCCCAGTAGGAGTTACATAATGCTGATAATCGAACGAACGATGGATGGATACCATCGTATGGAAGTGATCATCCGCTAGAAAATCACGGAGATGGTAGAAAATCGCACCGTTCCAATGATGTCCAAAGATGGAAGAGCTGGACATTCATCTACAACACGTACCCAGACGAAGGGAGCAGCAGCTGGCGGAGGACAATGCGTATTGAGTGATTCACGAAACATTTTGTTCCGGTGCTTGCCACAAAGACCGTAAGCAAATAATACAGCATTCAAGAGTTGACCAACAATGAAGTGTTTGCAGATAGAACAGAGGATCAAGGTTGAAGTCGACAATGAAGAAGCAGAAGCCGTAGTTTTGATCATTGTTCAACCGCAAGCCGAAAAAAAAAACGCCATTCGGTGACTGGACACGAAAGAGAAGATCAATTGCATCACAAACAGCGACGTATTGGCTGTAGGTAGATCAATGAAAGAGAAGACCAACAAAAATGCGCGAGTATCCTGGGGAGATTAATATCCGGCGTAAAAAATTCCCGGCTCCGAAGGAGATCTATTCATTCCACTGAACAGGACCGAAGAAAGCAGAGAGCTGTCGTGCGTATGCTGGACAAGACAGGATTGACGCCGGGATCTGCCGTGCATGACTACACCCTCTTTCAGACTCTTCATGCGCGACCTCGTCCATGCTCAAACCACGACAAATCAAGACTCGGCGGGGACATTATATTCAACGCGCAGGTCTGCGTACAACTCTCGACAGGATGGTACGAATAGTGGAAGCAGCAGCGGAGAGGGAAGATAGGGAGTATGGGTATTGCACTCGACGGAGAAGCGCAGTCATCGGCCGCCACTCGTCCTTCTCGGACTCATCGCCCTGGAACTCGGAAATGTAGTACCCATCCCACTCGTCCACCAATTCAAGCCCACGTCCTTCGCCAACATCCCACCCCACCGCACCGGCATGCCCTCCTCGAGCTGAAGTTAATCCGTGCCAGGTGCGTTGCCCGCGGTCCCGCATTTCCCGACGACAGTGCCAGTGACGCTCCGCTACCGATGGGAATCGATGTGCTTGGAGTGGCGAGGCGTCATTCTCGCATACGGGCTCCGAGTCTGGGGGGCATCTCGCTCCTTCCTTCCGAAGCGGCGACGACTGCTACGACGACTGCTACGGCACGGTGCGTGCGTTTGATCCCATCGGCCCCTATGCAGGCCCTCTCGGCGCTGGGTCAGCGCCAAAGCCCAGGATTCGGATTCGGAGCGGGCGAGATCGGGCTGGGCAATAATATTTCGCGGAGGTATGGAGGAGAGACGGTGAACGCCCGCCAGACGCACCACATCCCCCTCGCACTCGACGAGACCCGCCGCTGGTTTTATGAATAGAAGAAGACGGATGGAGACTTAGCCCCAAAAGGAAATCGTCAGAGCGAAACAAAAAGCGGGAAAGAACGGCGGGCGGGGCTCCTAGAAACAGGGGCAGGCGAGGGTGCGGGGAGATGCGGGAGGAGGGCGCGATGGAGGATCGGAGAGTGGCGAGGGTGGACGACTGGACCAGGCACGCATGGTGAGGAAGCCCAAGAGAGGCGAGAGATGTGGGACGACGACAGTACTGATGACGCCAGCGGTGGTGCTCGTGGTCTCCGCCCTGGAATGGACGAGCTCGACCGGCGGAGGTGACGAGAGTGAAGAAGCTGTCCTGCATCGGCAGGACGACTCCGGGTTCCCTGGAATGTCGCTCGCTTTGGCCGGTGCAGGGAGCATGACGAAGAAGGAGAGAAGTGAGCGGCAGTCTCCCGTCGCCGGAGACTCGCGCAACAGCCGCTCCCGCTAGGGATCTGCGGTTGCATATCAGCAAAGTACGATACGGTCGTGGGGATGGCGGAAGTGCTCACCGGTCTCGGTGTCTCTGAATCAGATGCACCGTCGTCCCGCGCGCGGAGCGTCTCCCTCATCCTCGCCTGCTCCCGATTCCGTCCTCGCGCTCATCGAGAAACCTCCTTGGTCCCGTCATCCGCCTAGTGCCCATCGTGCCCTTCACCGCCCGCTCCCGCTCCGCTTCAGCTCTCACTCCTACTCTGCGTCCATCCCTGCCCATGCTCGTGCCACGTCGTCGCTAGCTGGCGCGGAGACGCCCTAGCGTTCGCCACCAACTCGTCCTCCACCTGGGATGCAGGGGGACGGAAGGACTATCGTGCCTGCGCTGCGGTGGGGAGTTTACAGCCTGGACGAAGAGCAGTCCGGGTCGCTGGTGGCGAGGCCGGATGGAGAGGAGGTAAAGGGTGATCTTGATGGGTGGAAGCGCCTGTCGGCGGCGGATGTGGGCATGGAGCAGGCGGGGACAGACGCGGATGTCAAGAAGGCGACGATGTCGGTGAACGCGGACGAGGTGAAGGTGAATGAAGATGTGGATGGCGGCGAAGGTAAACGCAGAAGCACGACGACGTGCAGGCGGATCCCGTGTGCAGCGACAGAGGCAGGAGCAGCGGATGTGGACGGTCGATTGAGGCCGAGCGCGGCGAGCACCCGAGTGAAATTCTGACGATCGAAAAGGGGATTAGAAACAGAGTTAGGGAGACGAGGAAAAGTAACGACACTGACCACATCCACGGGATCCATCGCTATTCGCTCCGGCGCAAGATACTCACTCGTGCACCTAGCGGAAGTCGCGACCGATCCCATGATCATACCCGGCTACACAATCAAATGAGCTATAAACCGCAATCTAAAGCGCAGAAAAAGAAACGCGCCAATTAAATTTCATTCGATTTCATATTCAAGTGCGCTCGATTCGCTGCTCTCCGTCATTCGTGCTCATTCGAACGTATCCTCGAGTTTTGAGATCGAACCCATCGCACCAGCAGCGCTGAGGGCGCTTGGAAATCAAGGACATGACGCGGACGAAGAGGGAGGTTGTGGCTGTGCGCGGCAAATCCCGCCATCAATCACCTCTTCTCCGGAACATTCACGACGGTTTCCTGTATTTCCTCGTTCCCGGCTCACTTGCGATGCGACTCCTTACCAGGTAAGATCTCTGTCGGACTCTTGGATTTTCCCCTCAAATTCCCCAAAATCCAACGCCTTTGTCTAATTCTGCTGCGTTTTCCCATCGCAAGCTCGCAATTCCAATCATCTCTACTTGCACCATCTCCTTCCGACCCGCTAACATCCGTGCAGTCACCATTTTTCCTCAGCAAAAAGCGCATGAGCAGAAGCTCAAGCGCAATTCAATCCTTCCTACGGTGGCTTCGCTGCGGAAAATCTACCCATACAAGAGGTTCGAGATTTTTTTTTTTCATTTTCCTCCAGAAAAGGACAACAACTGACGTGCATCACACTGAGCGATCGCTACTCTGTATTTACAACAGTCGGCGAGTTCCCCATCTAGATTCAGGAACGTCGATTTCTTGGGTGTCAGTCCGTACTTTACCTCAGATACCCCAAAGAAAATATTGTGAACCCTTCAAAGGCATGGAGTCTGTATAATCATCATGACACAACGCACTTTGCCTCGGAATGGCCAGAATCTCGGACGGGGAAAACAACGAAACAAGTTTTCTCTCGGCCAGGCAATATTTACAACCAAGACGCGCAAATTGGTTTGAAAGAGTCCGTCAATTGACGGCCGCTACTTGTTCCTCGCACCACTTCCACAATTCTCTGCCAACTTCCGGCTTAGATGTGAGCTCCGGCGCACTACCATAGCGCGCAAAAGGAATGAGGTACTTCCCGCCCATCTTCGCCCCCTCCTGAGAGGTCCCAGCCCACAGTTGAGTAAGCGCCCCGCGCGGCGCGGAGTGCTGGAGCATACCCTACAATGCAGCCCATTCAAAAAGATGCGCAAAAGAACGGACTCGATGTTTGAACACCCACAATGAGCACTTTTGCGACCCCCTTCCTGTGCCGATCGAGCTCAGTGCGAATAATCCCCGGGTGGAGCGAGACGGACACAACGCCCTGTTCTGCGAAGTGCCTGTGAAGCTCGTTGCTGAATATAACGTTGCCCTGTTCGAACCACCCATGTCATCTCACAAGCGCATAGTAGGATCGCAAAGTTGACATACGAATTTACTCTGCTGATACAGCTTGGTCGGCCCGAGCTGCTTTCGAGCGGCGTTTTGGAACCCGGTGGAGTCCTTGAGGGAGGCGTACTCGATCGGCTTGTTTCCCCATACCTGGGATGCGAACGAAGAGGTGTGGATTATGCGGACGGTGCCGCGAGGGGCGGAAGCTGCAGTTGCGAGGATGGTGGGGAGGAGTAGGGTGGTGAGGTAGAAGTGACCTTCATCCGAAAAAGTATTGTTACTAATCTTCGAGAAGATGGAAAAAAATTTGAGCGCACCAAGAACATTGGTGCCGAATTGCAGGTCATATCCCTGCGCCGTCACTTGCTCCACGGGAGGTATCTACGGACGCTAGCATCAGTCCCAGGTGGATACGAACATTCCGTTGACACCTACCATCACTCCTCTAGAAATTCATTAATTAACATTCCGTCTGGCACGCACGGGGAAGAGACGTATGTATGGAGCGCACCCATTATTGAACAAGACATGCAATTTCGTTTCCTTGCTTCAGATACCACACGTACGCTGTCAATGAGACTGGCACCGGGAGAGAAAAAGTACTTACCGCATGAATTCCTCCGCGGCGGCCTTGATCGATGGCAAATCCGCGAGATCGAGGAGGAGGAACTCGGCTTCCTGGTTCGTTTCCGTCTTGAGTTCCGCAATGACCTTGCACGCCTTGTCGCGGTTTCGGGCGCCCAGATACACCTTGGCGTTATGTGCGAGTAGAGCCTGTTGTGTTGCAGAAATCAGATCCCACCTACAGACAAGACCAGACTGCACGCGTGCATGAATTACCTTGACCGTTTCCTTTCCAATGCCTTCAAGTCGCGGTGAGATGGGTGTCAGGAGCGTTACTTCATGCGAAAGCAAACCGCATGTATTTGCCGCACCTGCATTTCCTCCAGTTACAAGCATGACCTAAGTAGACGCATGAGGAACGCAAACAGAACCGGAAATGGCAAAGCTCACCTTCCCGGACAGATCAGGAATGTGATCGACCGAGAACTTTGGCTCCGGGGGGAATATTTGGCTGAATGTGCTCATTATGGGTTATGTGTTTATACACGACATGATGAAAGAGCTGGCGACGTCTTTTAAGAATGCACGAACTCGGAGTTGCCGCCCGCCAGCGGTATAATTAGGTGAATTGTTGGCGGTAGTGTAAAAATAGGTGGCAGATTGGCACGGCTCAACCGGCGGAACAATTTGATGTAGCACAAGATGGTTGCTTCAGGGACACAGTGTCCAGTCAGAGAGTTTGACAGAAAGTCGGAAAGTGCGCCGAGCTGCTAAGCCGAGGTGCGAGGCATTTGTCATGGCGCGAGGGCAGTGGTAATGGCGGCGGGCGGCAGGCCACAAAGTGTGAGCGTCATGTAGTCTGTCTACAAGAGACTAATCGTACACCACTGGCACGGACGCCACTGTGAAAGAGGCACCGTCATGCCTACTAAAAGCCGTGTGGCAAGCGGCGGTTTTGAGGCACGTGTGGTCCGTAGAGACGTGGTAGGAGCGTGGGAGAAGCCGCAGCGGCGTGGAAGAAACCCAACGGCAAAGATCTGCGGTGACGCTGTCCAGTCGTGGTTGTATCGGCAAATTCCGAGCGTGAGCTTGAACCGAGACCCTTACATTCGAAGGCGCGAAGAGAAAAATGAGAACAAGGCCTGTATCAGGACAACGAAAATGCACCAAGACATGGATTAATGGCATGAGCGATCGAGTCAGACGTCGCGGTGGCTGGAATTCCGATAAATGGAGGATGATCCGGTGCACAAAGAAAAAGTTGTCTCGATGAAGTTCAAGAGCAGCGAAGGCGAATACGCATTCAATTAAATCCGGGTTGCCAGGAATGGAATCATTGCATTATCAGAGGATTGAGGAGCACGTTGCCCAACCGTGGGTCAATCACCCAGGATTCCGCCGGACAACTCTTCAAAAACCAGCTTGATGGAGAACCGTTGGGAGTGCCAACTTGAAGGGGTTCACTTGTTTCTCGATTCGATCCTCAAGGCTGTGACGACTTGAAGTCCAATTCGAAACTGTGTAGGAGAACATCAAAGGCTTTTGAGCCTCAGCAGCAAAGAGGATCTGTAAGCACAAGCAACGAGAAGAAAAGGTGGCGAGCCAAAGGTAATTCCAGAAAGAACTCAAGGGATTTTATGAGAAATTGCGAAGTGCAGACTGGGTTCAGAATTTGTGCGATTGAGAGATCGCCGCAGCTGGGAATCCACAAGCAACAAAGGAGACTCAACAAAGGACCAGGGATGGATACTTTGAGCAGCGACGAAAGAGGTTCGATACACAAAATCCCAGAGAATTTCAGCGACGGACGTGATCACTGTCGTCAGCAGAAAATATTTGTTGATATTTGTCTGTCGAATGATAATCATCGATGTTTGATCGATGTCGGCATTTGCGTCTACACCAAGGGGTTTCCAAAAAAGAAATTACAGCTGTTTGCAAAATTGATGACAGTCGTCAAAAAAGAGAGAAAAGAAAACAACCTGAATGCTCTGAATTGTTTTGCTCGTTTCTCGCTCATTTCTGGGCCGAATTCTTTGAGAGTGGGCGCGTTCGGAAGCGGCTGAGGAGGGCGTTCGAATGGTGCCCACCGTGCCGCCTATTGATCTGAATTTGTGGAGATCAACTTTCGGACCATCCATCCCGATCACGAGATGTATTGCATCATATCTCGGCGAATACCGCTCCGATTCCGACGGTTCTGGGCGTGTTTGGAAGCGAATATCGAGCCAAATGGTTTACCCCCAAAATCCATGGATTCACCGGCGAGTCAATCAGCATATAATGGATTTTCAATGCACAGGGGTAATGTCATTCTGGCGGGTGTGCCTCGAAGGATTTTCATTTTCTGAGGGCACTGCCGAGGTTGTCTGCTTTCTCCCTCTCAGAATCGCTCAGAATCAACGAGATCAGATCAGTATTGGCTGAGAAATTGTTCTTTCTCTTGGTAGGGTCAAACCGGCTGGTGGGAATTTCGAACGAGCCATTTTAGGAGTTTGCATGTGCATATTAGGTATTATTCGAAAGCCCTCTTCAGCCGCTTTCGAACCCCACCGGACTCAACCAAATCGGCCCAGAAATGAGCGAGAAATGAGCACAATAATCCCATGCATTCAAGTTCTTTTCTTTCTTTTCTTTTTTGAGGACTGTCATCAATTTTGCAAACAGCTGTAAGGATACCCCGCCGGATATAATCTCGGCTCCAGACCTTTCACGGGGATAACTGAGGCCACTGCGATCAAAAGATCACAAGCAGACATCAGTCCCGGCGAGGTTGCGCTTGCGTCACGCTGTCAGCAAAAGGGTGACATCACGGATTTTGCCGGCCAAGTGCAATTCATCCTGTGGTCCAGATTGACCAGATTGCTGCCATTTTGGGGGTATTCATGATGCCAGTGGTTGTCTGGTCTCAATCCCAATCGCATTGATGCACCAAAACAGGCGAAAGCGCCTCCAAAGGTATGTCACGTACTGTTACCGGGTGTTACGAATGTGACTGATTTGTCCTAGCGCAACCTCCGCGGACCGCGGTTAAAATGCACCAGATCTTCACGGCAGTCTCCCGCGATCAAAATTTCCCATCAAAACTGCCTCGACAACATCTCGACATCCCGTTTTGGACGAGCGTAGCGAGCGGAGACTGCCCGCGAAGGTCTGAGAACGAGACTATGCCGGATAACGCAATAAGGGTCTGACCAGAGGGACCGACCGACCACACAGCATTATGTAATACCCAAATATGGTAATTTCCATCTGATCCGTGCCCATTTTTGCCCACTTCTGCTTCGTTTTGGGCACAACCATGGTATTCACAACAGTATAAAAGGTATTTTGAGGTAAATGCATTCTAAATACATCTACTACAGCTGCATGATGCTCATTCATGAATATTTGTGATGATTGGAAGAACACGCTATATATGCTGGGAGACTACGAGCTCTCTAAATCTATAGCACTTAGGAAGGAGACACAGGTTGTTGGGATATCTTAGGATAACATGTTATACAAATATCCCAGTGAGAATGTGCCGAAGGAAGTTGAACTCTCTGAGATTTGCCGAAGCACCTTCCATGTTGAGCGGCAATTCTCGAAATTGTCTTCAGAAGGCTTGGTCAGCAGTGGAAACCAAGAAATTGAGCATCTGGATGCCCAAGAATGTCTTTCTGACCTTGGGTGACCTTGGTCAAAAAAAGTTTTTTAAGGGGGACCGACCGACCAACACCATACCATCAATTGCACACGTGACAACCCCTTGGTCTACACCTTACACGCTCGCGTGCTCCCCAATCTTCGCGCTCATAGGCTCGTTCGACCGTTAATATATTCGATTCCCCCCTTGTGCGATTCCAAGAGCAATACTTCATCGATACAGTCACAGAAATGGCCAAGTGCCTCTCCTCACTGGGTCTGCCGCAGACACTGTTTGCGAACCAGCACTTCGACTGCCGATCACCGAATACTGGGGCTCACCTCTCGATGTCCACGGCACCGCTTATTTCGTGCACATATAAGAGAAGTATTCGATCCTCGTGGAAGCTTCGAGATGATAGCGTAAAAGAATCCAGTGCGTCCTCTCGCCCTCCCATCCTTTGTCTTTGCGTCTTTGCGTGCCAATCTTTTGGTTGTCAGGATTCGACTCTCCTTGTGATCGTTGGATTCGATGTCAACACCGTCCTCTCTCGTTTCGATCCATACCCTCGGCCCCCTCTGCACATTGACGTGGCAACTTGCGGCCGCCTCCCAGTCAATCTCGTTCTTCTGTTCTTCCGCGCGCGTGCCAGTTCAGTGGTGGTTGATCCGGATGCAGCCTGTCCGCAACACATCTGGATTTCTGTTCGCCGCCCTCCGCAGCGCCGCGGACATTTTGCGACTCCTGAAATCAAGAGTTCATCCTTGTCGCACACTAGTCACCTCTGCTTCTAGCAGTATGCGCGTGGTTCCCGCCTCGTCGCCCGCTTGGATCCTTCTTCGACAGGAGAGTGATCCAATTCCCTACATCGTCACGTGCGGCTCTCTCGCTCGCTTGAATACTCCACCGCTCGCCTCCATCACTTGCCTCGGGTTAGGCTAGCCCACGCCCCTTCCGTCCTCTACGTCGCCTTCTCATTCGTGAATGCTTTGCGTACTCTGTTTCTGATGACGCTTTTGTCTACACAATACATACTGCGCTTGTCTGACCATCTGTTGGACATTTTGCATCGACCTGTTCTCGATAACACTCGTTTCCCTCATCTTCGTCCTCTTCACCTGCGCTTACCAAGGCGTCCTCGCATGTCAAGTCGGCTGCCGTCCTCATTCCATCCACCGCGTCTTCACACTTGAGGACACACTTGGGCTTTGTATGACTCGTTCATGATGTCCATTCGCATGGGTTTATGTTATTTCAGATTTTGCTCCCTGTAGCTGCTTCCTCTTTGTCTGTTCCATTCCCACAACCATTTCACTGGAAACTATCCTTGCTCTCGGCGACCTGCTGTTGCACCGCTCGAATTTGTTCAGCTAACACACTCCGCACTCGATGCCAAAGAATTTTCATTGTGTTCTCCGCTTGTACTTGAGCCATATATTGTACTTAGCTTGACCCTCGACAGACCTTGCAACTGGCGAATGTGTAAATCACAGTCCACTCGCGTTCATAACCGAGTCAAGCATTCGTTCAAGTTGGGTATAGCGCTAGACGTCGGATCAATGCCGGACATGCTAACATCGTAGATCTTCTTGTTCAACATTTTGCTTGGTTACTGACAAGGGTTTCATTTGCTTATTTCAGCTGAGACGGTGTTTCTAGGGCGATATCCGTATTATATCTTTCTCCTAGACAGACGGTGCGATACAGTGGAGTTTCGTACCTCGATGGTATTGAAACAATATATCCAAGTGGGTGAATGAGTACACATACTATCCCTATGCATGCGAGCAGGCTGATCTCTACGAACTACCGAATCAATTTGTTTCCTACTCCGTCGCACGACCCGAGGTTGAAGCACCACGCAGAGTGAATATTTTATGGCCGTTGTGGTAACATCGACTGACAGGAATCATGTGGACGCTATTACTTACGAACTTCATGGCCCCACCTCTCCCGCAGGCTAAACATGAACAGTTGCCATAGCAATGCGATTGTCGTCCCGCTCCGTGAATACCAACCCTGGATGGTCTTATCGCCTCGCCGATTCCTTGCACCAAACCTTCATGAACCAAATTTTCAGCGGAATTAAATCTTTCCGACTCGGATACAGCGAGGAGCGTCGTGCGTCGTGCAGTTTCTTCTTGCATGACTGTTTTGTTTATATCTAATCAGCATATCCGTGGAGATGGACAACCCCCATCGTGCTGTGCGCATTTCTCCTCGTCACACCTCTTCTTGTGGTCGTGAATAGTCAGTTTTGTTCCTGTGCACATTGAAAGCCAAGTCTAATTGCACTTCCCCCAGTTCCACTCTCGGCGTATGACGTTGTTCAAAAAGCAACGTATCAACCAAACAACACTTCTCCCACCGTCTTCTTCAGCAAACTTGTCCCGACAATTCTACGGAGCCCTGTCGACAACTTCGCTCCACAGACTCTAGACGTCGGGGACGCTCTCCTGCTTGATAATCCCTTGTTCAACTACGTCATCACCAATGCATACGATGGTACCAATACAAACAAGCCAGTATCCGCATTCTCGTACTACAACAATCCGCTGTCGGACGGGTGCGATGTTGTGCGTAGTCATTCGTGGGACACCAACAACTTCTGAGGCATGCCTACCACAGGCAAATATTACAGTCTATCTGCAACTTGATGTGCAAATACCTGCTGCCGTTCCTCAAGCCTGGAGCCCGCATGTGCAATTCAGTGTGCGGAACAGTGATTTCTTTCACCCGGATAACAACCTGAGCCAAAGTCACAGGGGACTGTTGTGTGCGAGATACCAACCCTTTTTCATTTGGCATGGACCGCAGATGAATCCACATGGAATGTAGCAATATTCGGGGAGCAATTGAAAAGTACGCCAACCCATATGAGCTATGACTTTGTGAGGCATGATTTTGTCGCGCATTCAATCAACATTCTCACAAGTCTTTCTCACGCGGCCATCTAGGACAGCATTTTCTCGCAGTAGTGACTCGAAAGTATAATTGCAAGCGTTATCGTCTGACGAACGATTGATCAGGAGTGGTCCAGAATCTAATTGGAATTCAACTCGCATCAATATTACCTTGACGGTTCACCCATGCTGCGACTGTGAAGCAGTCCTGGCGGGCGCACCACTTGAAAGCGGCGCAAATCTACGTCGCGCACCGTGTTCCTCAAATCCACCGCTTTTCGTGGTGGTTGACACCCCAATCATAGCATTTAGCCTCCCAGATAACGAAGCAGAAAGGGACCAAGGAGGTCCTGCGCCCGCACTGGTCATCGACGCACTGTCGCTAAGTTCGCTGGGTGATGTACCTCTCGTCGGTCTCAGCACCGTGTACGAAAATCTATTCCAGACGCTCTACCATCTTGTCCGCCTTGATCTTGGCGTCATCCTGGATAATCAAATATACAATTCACCCGCCATGTATAATCGCACGATCTCGGAGGTGGTTCTACCCACGATATATTCTGCGGATTCGTTGTGGGGAAACACTTTCAGGGCCCTGACGTCGAATGCGACATTGATGGCACAGTGGCAGGAGCAAGTCGAGTTTTACCAGAGCCACGAAAGGGTTCCCCCGCTGGAGTACCTTGGATCCGTTCCACGTCTCAAGCCCGTAGGCTCCGCGATAACCAGCGTGTTTGTTTCGACGTTTGCCATGCTTTCTGTTATGTGGACGGTCATCAGGAAATTCGGGAAATATCTGGTATGACGTTGTGCGGATCATAACACCTCGGCAAGATTGTCGTTACTTTGTAACGCCTTGTAACCTGTTCACAATTTTATGACAAGTTCACAAGCAGCTGCAAAGGTTTGCGGACAGTTTATGAAGAACTCCCAATGATTGAGTTGAGACTGTATTCCCGTTATATTATGTGCCAAATTCGGGAGGCGGTTATGGCGGTCCAAGTGCACATTTATTAAATGGGTGATTCTATTTGGCGCCCCAGGCGCTGCTTATAAAGTTGACAAGGGAGCGGGCGGCCTTCGGCCGCCTCCCTCCCTTACAGATGGCATGGGATTGGTATTATAGAGTAGAACAGCGAAAGACTCAAGGAGGTGAATAAGACAATATGCTTGGCCACCTCGAAGGCCCAGCGGCTCAATTATAAAGTCAAATTCAATTGAAAGTCAGATCAAGTCGATCCCTGGAGACCGATCAAGAGGAGAATATTTAAAGCATGAAAGCTCTCAACTGTTCGCAAGATGGAGGCGCATCAAAAGAACGGTGGGGCCTAATGTGTGCAGATGTTGCGTACATAACTCAATGCTGAAGGAGAGCAAAGAGCGAAGTTCTTAAAGGCAACGATCGGCACTGATGATTGGTCGAGCGACATAGAGGATTGACAGGAGCAAGGAGCAACAGAGTCTGCGCGTCGAAACACAACCAAACACGTTCCCAAGAAAGGGAATGCCAAGAGCCTGGGGTAATTTTATAAAGAGTTTGAATCCACATGTGCGTTCCCTTGCGTCAGAATTACTGCAGGCTTGGTATGTCGACTCATCGCTTTGTTGACTTTCAAACTGTTTCCTCCTGTACTTTCCTAATCAACGGCGGTTTTTCCACCTACCCCCAATGAGAGCTGGTTGGCGCAGCAGCGCCGACCGAGCGAGCTTTGGGCGATCCAAATGATATATATTTTTTGACCATAGAAAACTACTCATTCCGCTCGGCCAATTTGATCCTCAACGTCAATGCAAGCCGGCGAAAATATCTGCTTGAAAATGGCCTGAGAACTGCTATGTAGCTTCGGAGAGTGAAAAAACGAGAAGCAGCGGCAGTGAGTGGGCTCTGCCGCGCCGGCGCGCTATAGCATTTATGCTCATAAGGAGGCTCGCGACTCATGCGCCACGCTTATGCGCGAGTATAGATGCCGACGCGCTTGCCGACCCCATTGCGATCCGTCCGGCATCATTTATACAAATCGGCATTGTTCGGCAATATCGGGCTCCCCCGTTTACACATGGCGAATTCAACTTTTGGTTATCGATTGACAATTCACGAAGCGGTTCTCAAGTCAGCAGTGCGCAGGTTTCTTGTCTTGGGAAGGACATAGTTTCAAGTCCTTGTTTCCGTCGCACGCAGCATCGGCCCGCATCCAACAAGCAAATAGATTACCCAGTTTGGACAGCTTGCGCCTCGTGCACGAACCATCAACGGCGCATTCGCCTGCGTGCTGATAGATCACCTCCCATGCACCTGGCTTTTGTGCCTAACTTCGCATGCCTTCGCAGGCTCACTTATCATCTACTCCCGTCTGACAGGCCACGGGTGCAGTAAAGTCAATTTTAGTAGGTGCGCTACCACAGCTTTGAATGGAACAATTCACATGCACCGGAACGAAGCTCAGGTACGTCTAGTCTCTGTCAAAATTTACCCGCCGGGAAGATTTCGGCCATTAGCAGGTACAAGGTCCGTTTAATTGTTCGAGACCGCCAACCGACCACAATTGCCTTCATCGTCTTCCATGTTTTTAGTTTTCTCCGCAGTGGTCGCGGTGGTCCTCACAGTACTGCCTATGGCCTCCCCACCAAGACAAATTCTGCTCCAACAGATCTCTCCGGATTCTGGGAGTTCAACCTTTGACTGGAATCTGGAAGCCACGCCCGACACGAACTGGACCGGGCACCTCATATTTGACACCGTGAGCTCGCTGTTGCAACACTGGCCTAACACCCGGCACAGAAATGGTATGCCTGTTTTCCATCCTCCCATCGTATTATCGCTCCCAATCCGACACTGTACCCTTTGTGTGCAGGCCACAATATCGTCCCAGGTTCGGTGCCTGTTGGTACACTCCTGTATCATGGCCGTGGCAACAACGCCATCCCTACCCTCCCAGAATGGACTGCGACCAATCCCGAGCATTCTTTCACCTTTTGCTGGGATTCAATGACAAACAACGGTTCGATCGCTGGGTGCTGGCAGCTCACTTTCGTCACGGTGCGTCCATTGCGGGTGCTCTATTTCGATGGCTCCAGTGGCGCAAAAATGGAAAATGGACCGATGGATGCGCAAGATCTCTTATTATGGGGGACAGCTGATCCTGCGCGCAGGATGGATGAGCGCGAACGAATCAATGACCTGTGTGCCTGGGGGAAGTATCTCGGAATCGACGGTTACGTGCGGTTCGTGGTTCCGATCGAACACCGGTCGCGTTTTATCTGATGGTATATTTCCAGGATGGAGATGGATTTGTATGTGCTCAGAAATATATTCCCAGAAGCCTGCTCACGCTGAGAATGTAGCGAAGTAATGGTTTGCGACTTCTCCAACGGTGTCGAGCTGCTTTCTGCCGACTATCTGTCTGCGTGGATGAAGGAGTCCGGTGCGCCGTCCCCATCGCGCAGTATCCAGGCACTCTCTGATCCTGCTTATCCCGAAACGCAGCCCGTGAACCCCTTATCTTCGGGACGATCCTTTCGGGATCCTGGCATGGGCGCTATCCGGGAGAAACCCGTGTCCATCTCGATCTCACCAAGCTTATCTCGTTCTATGATACCTCACTTACGCCATCACTGATTCCCGATCGTGAAAGCAAAGAACGCTGGGATCATCGCGTGTTGGGGATTTCGGCGCCCGATTTGGCTGTAGTAAAGAGGCGGCTACAAGACGTACTCGGTTCTGGCACCAACATGGGGAGCGGCGTTGACTGGAAAACGCTGTATCGTGTGGTGGTAGACCGCTATGCGGATCGTTTGGAGACGCTGGACTATCTACTTGATACGACAACCACAGAAAGCTTGCATGAACGCGCCCCGATAATTCAAACAGAGCTACGAATAATGTTGACGCCGTATATCCTGTACACCACGCGTCCAAGCTGGCTCTCCACCGCTGGCTCAGCGTCATACGTCGAGGGCATAGACGAAGCGTGGGCACTTCCCGTTTGGCGCGCGTGTGCGACGAGACACACCGAGCACATTCACAAAAACTCTGGGCTACAATCACGACTCACGTCTTCCGAACGTTTGCTTCTAGGTGCCCTAGACGGAACAAACCGCGAGATCTGCAGGGTCTTAGTGCGTATGTGGGCCACAGGTGTGCATGCCGGCCTCGACGCGCTTCTTCCTGGGAAGGAGGATTCGTCAACTCTCGTACTTTCACAAATCTTGAAACAGTGGCGCACCCACGCACACTCTCTCATCGCGTGGCTTGATTGGAGCGTATGGGTCAAATGCCGGCCGACGTGTCCAGCCGAGGTGCGACGCGATGTCAAGACTTCTTGAGCGACATCAGCTGAATTCAATTGGTAGGAAATATGTTACCTCCCGACTTGGCCGTACTTCGGGGTGAACGAGTGGGATCGCAAGGATGAACAGTGGAAGCGGCCACAACCCCGTTGCATTCGCAAGTTCCAGCCCTACTCTGTACTAACCTGATGGAGGAACGGGAGCGAGTCTGGTGGGCGGTCTGGGCAGTTATTCAGTTCGTGCTTTGATTTCCCTAAAGAGATGCTGTGAGATTATCGGAATACACCATCAATCGAAAAAGCAAGAAGGCTTTTTTTGTGGCATATCTAGGGACAGGGTCCTGGTAATAACCTGCATCTAGGGCAGGGCGCATTCATGACCAGATCTAGCATGAAGATCAGCCAAAACTCTGGGTCAGATCAGTCACCAGACCCAAAATTTCCAGCTGTGCATGGGGATCGGATATATCAGATCTCCGCTTTGTAGAACTGTCCTGTGTGACCGGCCGATTCAAACTCGAGCTTTCGAAAATGGGTCGAGGAGGGCGCGATACCTAAAAGTTTCAGAAAATCGGCGGTAGCTAGTTGCAAAAGCGGTACCTTTCTCTCTGCCTTGTCTTGAGCTGTGACTCACAAGATACCTAACGTATACAGTATTTCCGTCGTCCACAGATTCGAGAACGGGGGTGAGCACCTAGGGAGATTTGCTGAACGAGATCTGTTATTACTGAGCATGACCCATAGCCAATCCCAACGTTAACAGAACTGCTCGCCACGTTGGTCGTCTCGCAGAATAAGAAGACCGTGACCTGGGTTAAGACAACTCACTAAGAAAAAAATCCGCAGGCACAACGAGGACTGACCGCCTGTAGCGAAGCAGCAATGTAGTGAGAAGAGTTAGTGTTATTCGAATGGTCGATGAAACTTGAGTCCAATAATTTGACCTAGATAATGGGAATGAAAGCGTTTCAAAAGACGTGGACTTGCCGTGCGTTGGTACTCGTTCTTGAAGTTTGAACCTTTGAATTCGAACCTCCGGTTCAGTCCACTTTTGCTTGACACGAACAGTGATGGCGTCAAGCTGCCTTGGATTGAATTTTGCAGAAAAAATACTCGACCGTGAGGCAGGCGTCGCAATGGGAGAACGATCTAGTTCTTCGGTCTTGATATCGTGACTTGTCCTAGCATGGGCGGAGACGTCCCGCCATCGTGTCCAGCTTGGTTCTGACGCGATCCCACAACACGACGTGTTCTGTACAACTTGCATTACATAGTTGTTGCCTGATGTTGACGGCCAGAAGATGGACTGCCGGTGCATGTCGAAAGCGCGAGCGATTTGAACTGAAGCTCTCGAGAGGACACAACAAAATGTTGATGATACTACCGGAAGACCTCTGGTACGCAGAGAGCCGACTAGGTGAAGGCGAGATGAAGATGGCGAGGGACCGAAGCCAAAGCAAAATACCGAGCGATCGTGATGAGCGACCTTTTGAGCGCGCATTGATTGATATTGGGCGCTTCATCATGGGGATGTAAGTATGTGGTCGCTCTGAACAAAGAAACAAAGTGCAAGCACACCTGAAGCGGGGAGACAAAGGCACAAATACACACGCGAACAATGTCCACCTCGCCCCGCCACCGAACAAAAGCGCATGCAAACTACGCAGAAGTGGCGCACGCGACGAGACGCGAGATGCGTATTCGAAAATACTCGGCGTGAAAAGACGCGCGATAGTGCGTTGGCATCTATGTGCCAGATGAGCGGGTCTATTCGGGGGGCCCAGAATGGCAGATCACCAATGCGCGAGCATCTATGAGGCAAATAAATGAATGTTCGCAAGCTGAACGATTTGCGAGGGGAGGGAGTAAGAGGTCAGAGCTCGGTTGGGCGGGTGGGCGTACTGTACGTACAGAATGGCTTGTTGTTGTTGTTGTCGGGATGTACCTGTGCGTGCGTGAAAAGGGCCGAGCCCACGGGCCATGCATGCATTATATGACCGACAAGTAGGTGCAAGCAAGAAACGCTGCGTGCGACAGTATCGGCAAAATGTAGCGGGGATGGTGGAAGACACTGACGCAGTGGAGGGCCAAAGAGGATAAGTTGGAAGAGGGGGACGGACGAAATCTGTCGACTGAACTAGGTCAAAACAGGAGGCGGAAGACAAGACGAAACGAGACGCGGGGACGCCGCGCCTTGCCGACCGCGACGAGGCGAGGGCAAGGACTGGCACGACATAGTACGTACGAAGAGTGTCCCAGGGAGATCCGTGGATATGCCCATCTGCGCAGAATGAAACGGGCGCGCCTGAGGTCGCGTGCTGTGTGGCGATGGTGGTACACCGGGGACGCGCGCGAAAACGAGCGCCCGATCGCTGAAGCGGCATGAGCATGCGATGAAAAACGCAGTGGAGAAGGCGGCCCGGAGTAGCGTGGATGCGTGTGCGAGCTGGGTGCAGGAGCGGACGGTGAGCTGGTTGTGGCACAGAAAGCGCATAGAAAGTGATCGGATCTTTCCGCAAATCACCATCACGTGCTACGCAAGCAATGCGCAAGCGGAGACACGCTGAATTGCCGATTTGATTACAAAAACCAAATCATATAAGTACCCGCTCACAGCGGGCCAAGGCCAAAGGGGTCACGTCACGAGCTGTGGAGGGCGATATAAACGAAGCAGAGACGAGGAAAAGTGTCAGTGTGATAATCTGTACCTTGGCTCGGGCTGAAAGCCCGGGCTCGGGCTCGGCTCGGGCGGGCTCGGGCTTCAGATTCTCCAGGCCCGAGCCCGAGCCCTAGAAGCTGCTTCCATACCGTATACGTCGGAGTGCGATGAGGAATGATTGTGGTAGCATCAGGGAAAACCCCCCCAGAAATTTTCACAAATTTTTCGATAAAATATGCGAAAATTTGTTCAGTTTTACCAGTGGTCAAAATGAGCAGAAATATGTTCTTCGAAAAAAAAATTGCCAAATTTATGCAACTTTTCAAGGAATTTTGGCGCATATTGGACCCCGTTTTCTTCAGTTTTTCTCATATTTGAAACTTGAAACCACAATAGAAGCAAAGCAAATACTATTCAAGTCGACTAATATACAGTACAAGAGAGGGAAACTGTATGAAAACACCGCTGCAAGTTCATCCTCAACCGCAGTGTGCGTCAGCTCGACAATGAGCTGTTCCACTCGGATCAATCGAAAGCAGGCATGCGTGCAGGGGTTGGCGCTGAAATATAATTCCATTATAATTAGTGTTGGCCCAAAAAGCAGGGGAAACAACGTACCCTTGCGAATGAGGAATGCCATAGATGGCGGACAAGAGCACAGCCAGAGTCTTGTCTGCAGCGTGTATGTATCACACATCACGGGGCTTGTTTTTGGCCGAGGCGGACTGTGTGAAGTCAATGAGATAAGTTGGTATACATGGGGGGACGGGTGGTACACACCTGTCGCGACGTGTGGGGAGAACCGGAGTTGGTGAACTGGAATGGACAGATATATTGGCTGGGAGATTTCTGCAATGTAGCAAGGTTAGCAGGTCATGCCAGAAGAAGAAAAAAGTATCGTACAGTGCGGCAGCCGGGTACACAGCATCAATGGCCATGGGAACATGCAAGGATATATCCGTAGACTGCAGGGCATGCGGCGCGCGCGAATGGAGGAACAAGTAGTGTAACATGCACACATACCTTCCCGACGCCAACTACATCGTACACGCGTGATTGGTCGCTCTTGAACTCGAAACATTGAAGGAGCTTGAAGAGCTTTGAGCTTTGAGAAGGCTTGATGGGGGCTTGAAGAGTTTTGCAGACGCCTGGCGGCACTTGCCAGAAGAATCGAGGGTAGAGTTGCGAGCTATATTTGCAGAACATGACAGCTTGAGCGGGGCTGGAGGGGTGGCTTGTAGAGTGTTACTGGTAAATGCGGTGCGGTCATGGGACTTGACGATGCTTGAGACAGGTGCTTGAAAGGCCAGAGAAGAATCGAAGGTGGGGGAAGAGGAAGAAGACGTGACGTGGCAGCGAACATCCCGTGATCCATCAACCACGTCGCTGATGGGCGGAGTTTGAATGACTTGAAACGAGAATCTCATTCTCGCTTCCACTTGTGCCTAAGTATTGAATGATTCCAGAAAGTACAGTAGTGACGGCTGCCCCGAAGATTTGTACTGTTCTCGGCCCGTCTGCGTCTCAGCCGTAGATCCAATAGGATCCGAACTTGAAGTCTTGTCATTTGATGTATGTACAAATGTTTAACGTACAAAGCATTCACGGGAGATGTGCTTTGGATGTACCAGGAAAATAGTCCTCGAAAGTTGACTCAATTTTCGAGGGAATGTGCAAATTAATATCTTGAGTTCACAAAATATGGACACTTTTAGCGAAATTTCACAAAATTCTACGAAAGTTTCGTAAAATATCAGAATTTTTTTGGGCAGAGGAAATTTTATCGAAAAATTTTGAGGGAGGTTTTCCCTGATGAGCAAAGCAGGGATGCTCGTTTGCTTGAAACGTAGTGAATAAAAGATGCGATCCAGGAATTACCCGGCTGAATACTGTAGCGATTTGTATGAGTGAAACGTAACGCGTAATGCTCGCCTCGTTTCTTTTCAAAATTTGGGCCATGTAACGCATAACAGGAGTCCCGTTTCACTCATACAGATTGCCATAGTACAGGGATTGATCGGGACGGGAATGACCGGAATGACCGGAATACGTGCCGTCGTGTGCCGATGTTGCTTCGGTGGACAAGCAGTACTAGGTACGAGCGAGAATCAATAAAGGGTCTGTCAAGAGAGACTAAACCAGTACATACTTTCATAACAGCCATAATGTTGCGAAGGAGGGAGCGGCCTTTTTTAAGTAATAAAACGACGTCGGCAACGATTCGTTCGAAGTCGTACAATTGTACTCAACGTGAGCGGATACTTTGTTGGAGGTATAATCCTAACGGCGTCTCTCCTTACTTACTTTCCTTATGGACTTACTTACCTTAATTCGGTTCCCCGTTCGGTCCTTAATCTCTCTAGCCTCACGTGCACATCTCAGTTGGTTCTACGCCCACTGAGATGTGAGTACACTCATTACATTGTCTCTGTCGACTCTTACTTATCATACCTAGCTTATATTAATTGTTCTAGGTACATATCTTCAATACAATTGGTTCTACGCCCACTGAGATCTTATATTAATTGTTCTAGCTCCGAAATTATCTGCGCCTACATACTTATCTTTGGGGCATGCCACGCATGCCGACATCACGTGTGTCGATCAATTTACCCGATGGACGAAAAGGCGGACTTGTCGTCCATCGGCAATGCTAAAGGCGCCGTGGACGCTTTTGGTGAAAAAACTGCACTCGCCATCGGTTATTCGCTAGTGCGAGTATAAGACATGGTGCTAGTTTGAGTTTTTTGAAGATTGTTCAACATCCAAGGGGCAAAAGTAATAAAAGTATACTCCACCTGGAGAGAGATACATCAGTGTGTGAAATGTCTGGAACATAAAAAGCTGAAATGCAACGAGAGCAAAAGTGGATTCTGTTACGTAAGCTTCTCCCAGTATATATAGTCACTATTCTCACTAGATTGTTATACTGATGAAACGGCCAAATCCGGGCGAGATCTAATGGAATTTATCATGTGATCACAAAAGCTAATGAATTTAGACACAGCCACTATTTTCATTAGCATCATAAAAGTGCAAGTCCCTCGCAACATAGCTAGTCCACACATCAAAGAAGCGAGGTGAGCACCCAGGAAAATTTGCTGAAAGTAACTTGAAGACGCACATAACTTTAAATCCCAACATTATGTAACGGAACTGCTCGCCACGTTGGTCGTCGTGCGGATACCATGGATCGCAGAATAGAGGACCCTGGCATCTTCATTCTGCCTTAAAAAAATGGCGAAAGCCGAGTTTGAATCCAGTTGGCGTGGGGAGCGGGGCGGAGGATCCAACCTTGGAGATACGGAGAAAATTTGAATGGAACGATTAGATTGAATGGATGAGCAATTGAAAAAATGAGGGAGGAATTTCGCAGATACTTTTGTGTTTTTTGGACGTGAAATATTATGGCCCTCCCGGAAGTGGAACCAAAAGTGGAGCCGATTTTGGCGGGTGTCACAGAATTGTCACAAAAATCTTCCTTTTCTTTATTTTGCTCATTTTAGAGCTTCTATTTGGCCCAATTTTGTCAGCACATAGATGTGGCATATATACAGGTCCCAGACTTTTACTACAGGCAGAGAGCTCCAATTGCGATTGCTGCATTAAACTTTTGAACTATTTCTGCACGGATTCTCCTCAGATTTCTATGGCAGCGGGCTCTGCGCCCCGCTGGCTCAAACCGCTTTATCTGAAACCATTATCTCGATACTGCAGACTGAAGGCTCCGACTTGAGTTCGGGTTCGGGTTCTGGTACTGCCCTCTCCGCCTCAGACGCTTTCCCAATAATGCCGATTCCACGCAACCCAATCAAGGCAATGGCAAAGCTGATCACACCAGCCCCAACAAGGGACCAGCCAACCGCTCGGAATCCAGCCATG
This sequence comes from Mycena sanguinolenta, assembly GCA_014462675.1. Lineage (NCBI taxonomy): Eukaryota > Fungi > Basidiomycota > Agaricomycetes > Agaricales > Mycenaceae > Mycena > Mycena sanguinolenta. The sequence goes on along the minus strand of JACAZH010000015.1, from coordinate 3,087,193 downwards.
AGTACTCGAGGGTTGTCAGAAGAAAGTTCTGGATGGGCCGATTGGAAGCGTTTGGACACTGTTGTAGATATGATTGTTGAGACTGCCAGGCCGAGCGACGATCCGAGCTAGAGACATATGTTAGTGGCCAGAAATTCATCAATTAGTCGCGTGAAACACCCTTATAGCCACGTTGAAGATTCCGCCGGCGAGCGACTTGGAGTCGTTGTCAACTGCGGAAGCGACCTGGAGGGTCCCTGCAGGATAGATCAAGTCCGCCCCAGCTGAAATTTATGCCTGCATCAGATGTTGGGGGTTGGGAAAAGAGGAGAACAATTACGGAGTAATATCATGACCCAAAGTGACATTCTCCAGAAGTGCGCATTGACCTTGAGCAGAGAAAATAGTAAGGAAGACACCTATGGGTGTGTTAGTGCTGCTCCACATCGAGGCATATTTACGCAAACAGACCATGTTCATCGTGATTGCTCCGAGCATAAGAGATATGCCCGCGACCCGATTCAAAAGCCAACCGCCGATCAGGTTGAACACCACACCGCATAAAAAGGAGGGAAGGAAGCGAATAGAAGCTTGCAGAGGCGATAAGCCGTTCACTTGCTGGTAGCTAATTGTCGAACGGTCAACGCTGGCATGGTGCTTCTGCGACCGTAACTTACTAAAGGGCGCATAGGTACAAAAGCATGTTGAAGCTCCACCTGAAGATGTTTCCGTCACCCCGTCAACGCCCACCTCAAAAGCGACTTACCAGGCAAAGAACACCATTCCAATCGTTGCTGGCATCCGAGCGCTCGGGTGTTTCCAGATGCTCGGAGGCATCAACACCGCTGCACCTTTCTTCTCCCGCCAGGTCTCATAGATCCAGAAGAGAACCAATATTACCACGGATGCGCAGGTCAAGCCAATAATGGTTGGGCTCGCCCATCCGCGGGTTGCAGAGGCGGACGCACTGGGTTACTGGTCAGCAGGTTATTCATGTTTGTTTGAACAGCATACGCAAGGGCATAGGTAAGAAGTCCGAGGCCGGCGGTGCTCAAAAGTGCTCCGCCCCAGTCAAGCCCTTTGGCGTAGAATTTACTGCCCGTAGGCTGTTTTTCGAGTTGGAAGAAGCCCAGAACGACGAACAACGCTCCGAGTCCGGCTTGGACATAGAAGATCGCACGCCATGTGGCATGACTCTGAGAAAACAAGCCACCTGTTGCTCTATGATAAGTGCTGTACAGGGTTATCGCGTGTTGACGTACCCAGAATGAGACCAAGCATATAGCCAAGAGGTTGAGCAGCCCCGAGGATACTGAATGCGGTGTTGCGTCGAGAGCCTGGAGGAAAGCGGGATGCAAGGACACCAATGGCTGCAGGAGTATTTGCGGCCGCGCCCAAGCCGAGCATGGCCAAGAAAATGGTTATGGAGGTAAGATTACGAGCTAATCCAGCTCCGACGCTCCTGTATCAATACATGCACGTTCAACATTGACGTCGTACACCGGATACGTAGCAGTAACATACCACACAGAAAACCACGCTGAACCTAGGAGGAACATAATCCGGGCACCAAAGATATCGCCCATGCGTCCAAAGAGCAGTAGGGTGCAGCCATAGGCCAAAGAAAATACGGTGAGCGGCCATTGTAAGTTCGCCTTGAGGAATTGATGAGAACAAAATTCAAGTACAATGCATTGGGAAAACCGACCTCAATGATATCCAGATCTTTTCCAATGCTTGGGATGGCCACTGTCAACGCTCCAGACAGAAACACCTGCGGAATTGTCATATCAGACGACCACGTCGTTTTCGAAAGCACCGACGTTGAGAGTTGTGGCACCGCAGACCGTGGCCACGACGAGAGCATCGTTCAAAGGCATGTGAAGCGAGGGTGCGAAGAGGAAAGTTATGTATCGGTGCACACAGCAAGAATTGCACGAAGGGTCTAAATCCTAGGCCGAAGGAAGGGGTGAAAGTAAGACAAATAAAGTGTTTTTTAATGTCCAGAATTGGAGAACCGTATATGGGTTCAACCCGAGTACAGAAATAACAACGCCCAACGTCGTATTAATCGGGAATTCCATCATATGTGGAGCATGCGGCATGGGGCATTAACCGGCGGCCAAGGATCGGTTAATTACATAGTCCCAGTTCAGGCCGGAAGAATAAATCGACCTTCGGGTTTGAATGAAGCTTGGATGCGAGAAAGCCAAGGTCTCCGTTCTAAGCACTGAAAAGTGCGGTCGTACGTATTCTGGAGCCTAGTGAAAACAGTCTGGAACTCTGAAGACCTGTAGGATCTATTTTCGCCGCTCACAATGTCATGGATGTCCTAAAACTAAAGAACTTACATTTGGGATAGTCCTCTGAACAAGTGGAGAAGGTTCTTCGGCGATGAAGACGGCAACCTCGGCCATTCCCCGCAAATTACACCGATCATCGCCTATCTTGACCTACCTCAGTCCACCCTCAGTTATCCTTCGGCTGGGGTATACCTTCGTCTACCCCACTGCAGTGTCTGCCCCAAAGTAACCGGCCCTTACCAGTTTAGATGCCGGATCCAGGCCCTCGTCTACCGCCAAGTACACCGAGGTTGGGCGCCGTCGCCGTCGCCTACCTCGGTCTACCTGGGTTGTGATAATAATTCGAGTCCTGGCTAGAGATCCGGGGAAAGCCACAATAGGTGCATAAGAAAACTCATATCAATGATCAAATCAATGGATCATCTGTGCCCACACCTTGAATTCAATATTCAAACCAAAAAGCTAGCAGAAAAAGCCATTTTTTCAGGGCAGCCCATGTGTGCCTGCCTCAGTCTACCCTTGCCTAGTGGTCTCTCTCAAAAGCGGGGTGCAATCTGGCCCACGCCTCCTGCGGTCTTAATTGTCTAAAGAGGAAATCTCGGCCGAAGGACGCCTATCACAGTGATAGACATTTAGGCTCGCTCGGCACCGCGCGACAGTTTTCCACGGGGATCAACCACCTACGACACTCTCGTACAGACTCCGCGCTTAGCACCTCATCATTTTCCATCAGCTACGACACTGTCATGAAATCGCACCAGTGTGGCGATGAGTGACGAGCGCGTAGGTAGGACTCCAAAATAGATTTTGAACACATACCGGAGTAAACTATGACCGTCCGAGAAGTCGGGTGGCCAAGAGCGTTGATGCGTCAGTCTCAGAGCTACGCGTGCGCCGGACACAGCCTTCGGAGGGACAATCTTTAGCCAGGTGTGTTCACTGGTGCGTTCCCGCAAGATTTGAGTGAGAGGAACTCTCATGGCGGTCGAATCTTTCAGTAGGAAATTTCGCCAAAGAGAATGCCATTCAAAGGGGACAATAGGACGCACCGAAGGAAACGGCTGAATGTCGTGTATTATGTATAGTAGAAAATTATTCTATTCAAACACAGGGAAAACCACTTTCATGCCGTCCTCTCAAGGCTCAAGCGAATGAACCACGCACGACTCGGACAAACCGGGAAATGCGTAATAAAAGCGAGAAAATATTTTCTTGGCTTCAAAACGGGCGTTTCGCCAGGACCAGCCCCTGTCGCAAGCACGGAACTATTTTAATTCCAATGGACCTGCTTTCGCACTGAATGACAATAAACCCTTGCGATTTACATTTCAAATCACGGCAGATGTAAGAATGCGAGTGGTCTGCCGACTCATCTGCCGAAAAGGGAAACTCCGGCCGAAGAACGTCTATGACAGTGATAGACATTCAGGCGCAGCGGTTACCGCTCCAAAACACGCTACAACTTTCCATATACAGTCTTATGTGTCTGATTTAATTCTACTCGCCTACGTACCTACCTACCCGGGGGACAGCATTTTGCCACCTCCACCGGCTCGCTTCCCGGCTCAGCATTCAGGACTTGCCGGTTGCAACGAATCGTTCCTTCATACTTAGCATACTTGGACAAGAACCTCGCGAACAACTGTCAACCTCCCGGCAACTCGGAGTTTTGAAGTCGAGTCTTGCGGTCCAGGTGTGTTCGTAAAGCCTGCGGAGAAGCGGTGTGCACAGACTGATGGGGAGTACGTATGGGCGTGCGCACGGGCGTAGTGGAGCGTGCGCACGTGCGTAAGATCAATCGGCGTACTATACGGGTGCGCTCCGTCGCTGCGCGCGGCAGAAACGAGTACTTTTATTAGATTATAAATATACATCTTGGAACAGTTCAAAGGAGCATTTGGTGTCTGTTCTACCACAAGATTCAAAAGTGCTCGAACAACTTTCCAACGGCAAGGCGAAAGGTTTGAGTTATGTTTAAATTGCTGAGTTTAGAGAGTGTTCTGCTCAAAGCACATACTAAACCCGAGTCGGCCAACAACGGTCGAGCGCTCTGCCGGATTTAACTTGATTTCGCAATCGATGAGTAATCCCCATCAGCAATTCGAACTAATCGCGGGTTCGATTCACACAGCCCACATTTGGAGTTTCTTTTTGTTTCTCAAGCTCAAGCAGCAAAGGTCGCTATCTTAAGCTATGGACGAGAAGATAAACACCAATAGTCTGCTAGAAATTTTTTGTTGCAATCTTTTCGCTGGAATGCAGGAGCTACAGGGCGAGGTACCAAACAACAAGAAAACAATGAAATATGTGCAATCCAGCAATGATAAACAAATGAAAGTGAACTCCCCTCCAAATTTAACAGCAGGACGCAATGTTGAAGTGGGAAAGGCAAAATCGGAATCCGTTACATATGGCTGCGCATAAAGTCCACAAGAACGCGGTGGGCCGCTTCGCGGCCCACTACTTCGGCTAAAGAAGTTGAAACCCGGCCCCGATGGGTCACCGGGCGCTACGGTTGGCGCTAATGGCGGTAAAATGTCGGAAGCAGAATTGGAGTGCTGATAGCGGAGTTCGAAAAGGCTTCCGACAGACAGGCTTAATTTTATAAAGAGAGAGATTAGACCCGCTACTGATATTTTAGGGTCAAAGTTTCGCCGAATCTAATGAAATTGAAAGGGAGTCAAAAATCTAATGAAAAGTGAGCACAGCCACGATTTGCGTAGTTCATTCTTGAGCTTCAGTCCGTTGCGAGGTCACAGAATCTCGCTGTACATAAATATTATGTATGATCAACTACATAAGTACCCGTAACCTATTACTGCCTCTAGTGAAAGATGCCCCAGGTTCACTTCGCAGAGGGAAGGAGGAAGGACGGGGGAAAGCAACAAAAAAGGCAAAAAAGAGAGGATGTGTACCTTCCTTCCTTGTAACTCTCGCAAGAGAACAACTCCGAAAGAAAGAACCTTTCCAAAAAAACAAAAGATAAAACGCGAATGTTCAGATACTGAAAGTATTGGTAGCGAGCTGTGTAGTACAGGTGCGCGAAATGAGCGTCGTGGCACTACTCTGCGGAAACCAAGTGAACGTGAATTTAAGTTTATGTAGTCCGCGGGTGTTTTCAAATAAAAAAAATAAAAAAAGAGCGAGACGGACTCCTGATCAGCAAAACTTGAGCCCAACATTCAAAATGAAAAGCTAGTGAAAAAATCCATTTGGTCACGCCAGCGCATGTGCGCCTGCCGGGCTAAGTCTACCCTTGAGGTAATCTGGCCCACGCTTCCCGCGGTCTTAGTTACCCAAAGAGGGAAAATCCCCGTCTAAGGACGGCCATCACAGTGATGGACATTCAGGCTCCGTTGGTTACTCCTCCAGAGTCCAGATTACCCTACAACTTTCCACATCTTGTCTTATTTCTCGGGGGCCGATATTCTGCGTTGAAGTCTTGGAGATCCGGCGACTCATCCGCTTGACTTGCGATCATCGCACGACCAAACGTACAGAAGACGTGCCTCGCTCTGCTTCGGCGTTGATCGGGGTTCTATTATTTTTGCATTGCGGATTGCGAGATTTGTGCGCCTTCCAGGGTGACAAACTCCAAATCTTTGTATAGGATTCAAGTGATCGTAAGGGGGGCAACCCGGATATCGCGGGGCGTAAAGCACGGACGAGTTAGAGCGCCGCGAAGAACAAAATCTAGAAAGGAACGAATCAACGCCGCGTTCAAGTAGTGCAATTATTCTATTAGAAGAAAAGTCAACGATTCGCCAAGACTCATGATGAATAATGATTCTCTGTAGGAAAGGCGTGTGAATGGATGTCGAGGTGGACACAAGGACGATCTGCAACCCACAAGCTGCGAGTACTGCTTGAAATGAGGGCATTGGACGCGGGCGCCGTCGCCGAGATGAAGAAAAGTTGTAAGCAGTCAGCTCGGCGATTTCGGCAACGTTCGGGCGTAGTGGGAGTACGCACGGGCGTAGGTAGGTTCCATCGACATAATGCCAAGTTTTCCCACCCCCGGTGAAGGATGTCCCAGTTTCATGTCTTGAATGGAAGGAAGAAAGAAGGAAGAAAAGCAAACGGAGGAGACGGAGACGGAGAGGATGCATACCTTTTTTCCTTGTTCCTTGTGATACAAGAGCGCCAAGAAAGCTTGGGTCGGGAGTGGAGCCAGAGTGCTGATAGCGGAGTTTACAAGGCTTCGGACAGACATGCGTAATTTTATGAAGAGAGACAAATATCGAAAGAACTTTTCCAAAGAAATAAGACACAAAACAGGAATGTTCGAATACTGAAAGTACTAGTAGCGAGCTGCGTGGCACACGTGCGCAAAAACGAACTCTAAGGAAACTAAGTTAAAGTGAAAGTTCGAGTGAATTTGTGTACTTAGCCCGCGGGTGCTTCCACCAAAAAACGAAAAGAAAAGAAATCGCTCTAAGCAGTCAACAAAACGGCGCCCAGCTCTGAACCTAAAAAGGAATTTAGCTTCCTTCCCTCATATGCATGCTCGCTAAAATATAAATCAAAAACACCGCGCGATGAGTCTCACCAGCTTGGGATACGGTAGGCAGAAGAACCTTCAATTGCGTGAAAACGGATCCCGCATTCACTCTTACTTCGGAATTAGAATCTTGTTATGAATGCAGTATTAGCTGGGAAAAAGAAAAAAAAACGGCAACAGGTTCGAGGATAAGCCTAGATTTAAATTTTGAAATGGGTGAGTAAGTATACGTGAACGAGTGGGCATCAGACGACATACAAAGTTGGCGTGCCACTTGAAGGTACATGTATGGGAAAATTAGATTGAATGAATGAATAAGAAAATGAACGCGCGCACTCGTCGTTCGTGGTTCATCGCCCAACTCGCCACCGCTCCACCCTCAAACCCAGTGGATTTATTCAACTCCAATTCCAATCAAATTCCAGACACGTACATGGCGTACCCGTTTCCCGGTGCGTAACTGCAGCTCGAGGGCCGTTGTGCGTCAGGCTTCGTTCCCTTCCGTTCCCTTCCGTCGGCTTCGTTTCGATCTCGTCCTGGCCCTCAGCCTCCGCGTCCGGAAGGGAAGGGAGGCCTACAATCGATCATCATTTGAATCGAGTGTGTTGTGGGCAGAATCCAGAATCCTCATAGGGGTAATGAGCGAGTGTTCGGGAGGGTGTGCGTGTTCGTATGTAGCGGGCACATCAGCGGAGCGCTCGGCTCGGGCGGGGCTAGGAAGGGTTAGTGAGGAGCGGGCAGCGGGCGCAGGAGCGGGCAGAAGTGCCGAATATTAACTCAAAAAGATGTCATGGAACAATAAACGCGCGCCCATTCAATGCACGACATCATCGACCATTGGCCACGCGGCGACGATGGGACTAGGTTGGGCTGGGACTGGGGGTGCGGAGCCACCATGGATGTGGATAGGATACGCCTACTCCTCGAGCTCTTATCCTCGGCGTCGGCGGGGGCGGCGGGGTAGGATAGGATACGTTACTGGGACGGCGTCATACTGGTGAATGCACGAGGTGCAGGAAACCATATCGATGGTGCTTCTTGGTGCAAGATGTAAGAGTCTGCGGTGCGGGGGTACAAAAAGGGAATGAGGAAGGTAGGAACGCGCACCTCGTACCCCAAAGCCAAAGTTCCATTGTATCGTCTCGACAGGCTCCGAGTGGATGTGAGCAGATATGTCGATGGGAGGGATGCTGCAGGTAGCGCGTAGAGTAGGAAGCGTGGCGTAGCGAGTGCAGACAAGAGCACGAGCATGAGATTCCGTAAGACCTTGAGCGGAACACAGGCCGTAAACAAAGACCTATACAAAGCAGAACGAAGAGCGCTTCCGTCGTGGCAAAAAGAAAGTGAGCGTGAAAGTGATCCGGCCGGATCTTGCCGCATATCAGCATCACTGACGTCACGGCCCGGTTCCGAAAGCTGCCGCCGGCCCGCGATGTCTCTTCATACGTAGGAGAAACAATCAAACAAACTCCACCGAATTGGGTAGAGAATCTTTTGAATACGACTCTATGACCTTTGTCGGAGATTTCCTTTTTAGTTTTATAAAATTGTCACGTTATAAGGCTCTGATAATACTTGCATTGTCAGAGCCAACCAGAGCGCCGTCCCTGAATACTAAATGGTAGTCTTATCATGACCTTATCAGCCCAATCTTCTATCGGATCCGGCCTTATAATGCTTGCTATCATTCACACCGAAAATAGCTAAATTTCAGTTCAACTGAAGTTAGGTATGAAATCTTAAGTTTCGGGAGCTGAATGGTAGCACAGAGACGATTAACAGGGATCTTGTGGTCTGCGCCTACTGAGCTGGAACCCCCACAATGTGACTTATCCCCGAGCCCTCGGGATGGTGTACGCGCACGAGTTTCCACCCTCCCTTCGCAAAGACTTCCACGAAGTGTTCCAAAGTGCGTTCAGCTGCACCGAATAGGCAATGCATCTGAGACCACTGTCAGACATCTCGGGGCGTACAGAGACGTGAACTCACCGACAAATCGTAACAGTACGCTTCTGCCTTGCCCACGCCCCAGTTGGGCAGAAGTGGCGCCGGTGCCGATGCACGCGCCGAACCAGGGATCGTCTCCTGGCCGGAGTCGGGTATACGCGACGCGCTGACAAGAACCTGGTCGACGACCACGAGCTGCGTGGTAGGCTGTGCGGCGTCACGCAGATGACGAAGGATCTTGACCACGCGCTCGTCTGACCAGTCGTGCAGGATATAGCGCAGCATGAACACGGCCGCATTTGAGACTGGCTGGGGAGTATGAAAGTCGTGCACTGATAGATGAATCGGAGTTAGCTGATGGCCTTCCAGTACTGGTAAGATACCTTGGAAATCAACCATCCGACTCTCCACTTGTGAGGGTAAATTTTCCTTCCAGTACTGAATCATTGGGTGCGTTATTGACTGGTGGCCTGTACAGAGGTTGACTCACAATTTTCGAATCTTTGATTGTATCCTCCAGATCTTGAACGACGACACGCAGGCCGGGGTTCTTCTGCGCAATGGCCAGAGAAACGTGGCCGATTCCTCCGCCCACGTCGACGAGGACACTCCCAGCAGGCAAACCACTCCAATTGAATCCTTGAGACATATAGGAATAAGATCCCGATCCCCGGCTGGATAAAGCACACACCTTTGTGAATGGCGTCCGTTGACTCCGTCGCGGCGGTTCCCCGCATACCGAGATCAAACCGCTGCATCTCGTATACATTATCGGGTCGATGCAGCCAATCCCACAACGACCCGCTGATGCCGTATGCGCGGTTGAACCCCAACTCGCCTTCCTTGGGATCCAGCATAGTATCTGCAAGCATCACGACACTCTTCATGTTGAAGTCGGTGCTGGGGCAGATCAGCTGTGCGTCGACTCGGCGAATTTATGGCGTACATGGCCTCCACAAGAGCGGCAAACCCAGACGTTCCCGTAAGGCGTTCATCTCGACTGTATGGTTGCTCAACCTATTTGTCGGGCGTGGCGAAAGATGCTTACTTTTCAAACAGTGCTTTCGACGGTTTACCTTTGTCGAGCACAGATGATATGCGATTGTTGGCGAAGACATTCGGCGTCACTTCCCGGAATATATTGTGAGTGGCAAGTAGGCGAAGAATGCGCGCTAGACACTCATGGTGAGCGACATTGACTCTGGAGGATTTCAGGTGCACTCTGTGACTCACCAAGCAATAAGGGATCAGTCTTGCTTGGAGCTGCAATTTCCTTTGCATGCAGACCCTACGGACATTCAGCGCTTTGAACACAAACACAAGGAAAGATATGCGTACAGCGGGCCCGGCCTCCCGTAACACCTCGACGACATTCACTTCTGATGCCGCACGCAGGCACGCTGATATATGGTACTGCATGAACCAAGGTGAGTGCGTGCCAACAGATGAAGAAGGAGCAGTCCTCACAGCCTGCGAAGCATTCAATGCCGATACCGCAGGGCTGGCTACGGTGGCGGACAACTGCGCCGCGGCCGCCATGATGTTCAGTGTCGCGGCCTCCACACTGGGGTTTTGGAGCGGTGCTTCTGCGGGATCGGCAGGGTTGAATGGAGCATCCAAGGAGGGCAAGGATATGTCCGCCGCGGCGTACACGGCCTCTATCTCGTTGATCGCCCCATTGATGATATTTGCTAAGCGGCGGAGAGTAGAAATGCCCGTGGATCTCATTGCGAGAATGAGAGGAATTGTGAACGGAGGAAGAGCTGTATACAATTGAGAGTAAGGGAATTTGTCACTGAAAGACGAGGGAGGGAGGGCTTTATACGCAATCGTGTAAACTGGCGAGGGGTTTTAGCCCTTTAATTCCACATAGGACGCGCGATATAGACGACTGAGTGTATTACGTACTCGGGCCCCTCTGGTTCGGCGGTCCGTTGGATATGCCTCAGACTTCAGGGAGACCATTTCCACGCCATTTCCAGAGTCTATCTTTGCAGAATGACCACCAGGTACCTCAAATTTTCTGGACTCATTCCATCTCGAACTTGCTCTCAGCCGTCCTGTGGGGATTAGCGCATCACGTCAGTACAGTATGCGCTCCAAAGATAGCCAAGAGTTGTTCCCTGCTTCCGCGGAAATCGACCCTTTTGGACCATCCGACATTCGCCAAGCCACTGCCCAAGTTCACGAGCTGTCACTGGTTGCCGTACATGTGCATCGAAATTGGGTATATTCTTCGGTAATTGCCCGAAAACTTTCATATAGTGAGGGTCCTCAGCTGCCTCGCACTTGCTCTCGACGATCTATATTCCTGATGCGCTATCACGGTAGATTTGGATCCGAATGAAGATATGTACTTGTCTAGATCTCATTCAATTTGCAAGCGCTTGCACCCGTAATGGTCCCAGGTTCAGGAAGGCGAAATCTAAGGTAGAGTCGCTCTTCCTTTTAGCCTTCCACAAGACGGACCCTCCTTAGAACGCACCTGGGGTCGGAAATAGCAGATAAACGAACCGTGGGAATGATCGGTGATCTCGGCGATGGTGTTCTTTTATTCCCTCAAGTTTCCACCAGCGGCTGCTCGTCTCCAGCATTCCCTTTCGGAATCCCCTCGCATGGCATCAATCGGTCATAATCCCAATCAGGTTCCTTGTGAAGCGATGGGGATATCTCGCAGATAACGGGAGCTGATATTAAATTTCGGCTCAACTTTCCAGGAATTAAGAAAACAATGCATCGGATGCACTCATTGACAAGCCTAGATCGTTCATGGAAAAGCTCCTCAACACGGCTCCGAATCTACGGCAGCAAATGATGGAAAGAAACAGCCTCACATTCCTGAAGGCCATGATTTATCAACGCAGCACGATTGTCTTAGTAGCGAAGTTCGCGCATGGTCTTCTGGAATTATTCTACTCGGTGCCGATGTATCGGGTAGTTGTTGGAGCCCGTTGAGGTGAACTTATTTGGTTCTGTGTCTTAGCCAGGATATACCGTGGGGCATGGGGTTTCTCATGGTAACAGGTGTTCGTTATCCGGACCATGCCGTGTAATTCTTCTACCTACCTACCTACCCACCTCGCTGCACATGTGCATTGATATTCAACTTGTTTTCCTCGGGCCTCGGTAACCGCGCGAAATGTTCCATTTATGACGTTCTTTCAACAATTTATTCATTCATGATGCGCTGTCACGGGGAATTTGGACCCGAACAATATTGATCGTCCCTCGTCCTCGGATGACATTTACTTGCCGGATTTCATCAAATTCGCAAGTATATACAGCCGTAATGCTTCCAGGTTCAGAAGGGAAAAATCCAAGGTCCCCTTGCTCAGCCCTCCACAAAACGGCCCCGTGTGTTGATACACCGGCAGAAACAAATAATCTCTTCAGCTGAACATGTTACTGAAAATAATAGTTTCAGCTCTAAAATAAATGGGACTGCATAGGTCGCGGAAATCGACAGTTTCGGCTGCAAACTTCCCTGCTCGAAAGTGAGGCCCAAAATGATGGAGTCAGCAACAAATTCAGCTTGAGCGAAGATAGCAATTTAACCATTGCTAGAACTGTAGCTGAAAGGGTCATTTTTGGCTGCACTTTCAGTCAGGTTGAACAATAAGACTCGGCAATGCGGAAATGGCAGGGGAAAGCCACAGTTTCGGCAACGCATTGGGCACAGCCGAAATGATGCCCGAATTCTGGTGTTTCGGCACGGGCTGAAAGTGGAGCCCAAAGCCTTTGTTTCGGCTCAGCTGAAAAGCTCAGCACTCACTTTCAACCAAGCTGAAAGTCGTAGTTTCAGCCACACCTTCGGTCTTGACCGAAACAATAACATTCGGCCGTCAATTCGGCTTTGTCGGAACGAGACCTGAAAGTATTGTTTTCAGCCTCCGTTTCTGTGTTGCTGAGTCTTATTGTTTCGACATGGCTGAAAATACCGCTGAAGCTGTGAAACTAACTGACCTTGACTTAAGTTTATGCTGCTCCGAGCTGTTTTTTGACTTGAGTCTGGTACATGACTTAAGTCACTACACATTATATACAACTCAAGTCAACATGATAAGTGCACCAGCAACTCAAGTCACTGGACAACTTAAGTCGACCTGCGACTCAAGCCACCGGACAACTTAAGCTGACCCATGACTAAAGTCACTGGGCAACTTAAGTTAACCACCAATGACTCAAGTCGACAGAAAACAACTTAAGTCGACCGCCGCCGACGTTCTCAACACGAATTGAGCCCAGCGTGCGGGATAATGCTTAGGAGGCCGAGGGTGTGATCTAAACAATTTCGGGGATTCAGAAATTCAGAAAGGACGGAATAAAAAACCGACCTGAATCTCAGGTGGCAGCACGACTCTTGTGGTCCACAGGGCACATACTACACATGGATGGCAGAAAAAAACATCAACTTCCCAAGTTGCTTCAGGGGAAAAGATGAAAACTCACTACAGTGATTTGCCGCAGTGGCAGCCCGTGCATACCGCACACCCAGAGATCGACTGTTGTACCGTTCTCGAAGTGAATATAGTAAGTCCGGTGGTGGGTGAACAAGACCCGGAAGAGAGTTTTTACAAAGTTCTGAGTGGCCTGGAATGTCGTTGAGAGTTTCCGGTCAGTGGGTGGCAGCGATGAACGTGAGTAGAAAAGGAGAAAGGCAGGAAACACTGCCACCAATCTTCTCTGACAGGTGCCTAGCTCCGTCCGACGGAGTTAGACTCAGAGTTCATTGTCCTAAGTCACATCACATTGTGACAACTGTTTCCTCCTGCCACCATCTTCTTTACCTCAAAACCGGCCTCCTCCTCTCTTCCTCCCTAATTTCTTGCCAGCTTTCTTTTGCAAATGTCAACATCAATGCCATTGGCACTTGCACAATCCGAATCCCGAGGACTCTATTGAGCGCACACTTCCGTGAACCATGGCCAGGATGCGTGCCACCCAAGCGTGTATCTGTATCAGTCAATCATTCCACTTTCTTTCCACCCTTCCCTCATATTGTCAATGATGTTCAAAGGCCAAGGCTTTGGACGAGACAACTCAGTGAGGACTTCGATACTTGAGTTGAGGTTGATTCTGATGTGTTTTGCAGACAAATTTAACTTATGGGACAGACCCGAGTTATTGCACGACTTGAGGCATTGTACCGACTTGAGTTGTGATGCCGACTTGAGTTATTTTTACTAACTTAAGTCGAGTTAGTTCATTTACTGACTTGAGTCAGATATGTACCCACTCAAGTTATTGTACCAACTTAAGTTACACTGCTGACTTAAGTCGTGCCTCATAGGCTTCCTATACGACTTTCTGCAAGGTGCCATGACTTAAGTTAAAAGGCGCGACTTAAGTACAAAAGTTGCTCCGAGCGACCCCAACTTAAGTCGACCTAAGTTATTATCTGTGAAGCTGACCCTTTCAGCTACAGTTCCAGCAATGGTTAAATTGTAGACCGGTGACCGTCTGTCGTATCGAAACTAGGTGGTGAGGTTGTGTCGATAGACAGACCGGTCGATCGGAGTTTGAATTCTCGATACGCGCGAGTTGCCCCAAATAGGCTATTATATAAGCGAGCTTTTGGCTGAGCGGTGCCGTTGGCATTTGATGTAAACAACAACAATGCGAATCGAAAAATAATCCACAATCTTCAGTCCAGGTGAAAATGACCACAAAAAATGCACAGTAGCCTTGAATATCTCTTTTATAACCTCAGGTATCTTCCATATATTCAATTCTGATCACTGAGGCCTAAACGGCACTTGCTTATCTAATAGCCTTTTATGGTATCTCGCGCGTATTGGGAATTCAAACTCCGATCGACCAGCCTGTCTATCGACACAACCTCACCATACAGTTTCGATAGAACAGGCTGGATTCGAGCCTAGTTAAATTGCTATTTTCACCCAAGCTGAATCTGTTACTGATTTTATCATTTTAGGCCTCACTTGCAACAAGCAAAATTTGCAGCTGAAATTGTCAATTTCGACACCTTTTTCGGGCCCATTCATTTTGAAGCTGAAACTATCAGGAACATGTTCAGCTGTGGGCAATATTTGCCTTTGCCGCTGTGTGATAAGCGAACCACGTTTCTGCTCATCTTGCGTCGAAATGATACCTGGAATCGGAATAGCATTTAAACGAACCACGGGAATGATCGATGATCTTGGCGATGGTCCTCCTTTATTCCTTCAAGTTTCCGTCTCAACAAGTCGCAGCGTTCTCTTGCGGCATCCGCTCGCAAAATACCTAATGTCACTTGGTGATCATAGGAATCGGGTCCCTTGTGAAGCCATAGGTGGAATATCTGATATTCAATTTTGTTTCTAACCTTTGGGGCTGCTATATTATCTTTTTTCAAGAAAATAATCCCAAGACCGAAACGGCTTGCTCAATCACGCACAATCATGCATATGCAGCCATGGATTTACCGCGCCTGCCCGATAGTTTACATCCAGATACTCGGGACGTCCATCGCCCTTGAGGTCAGCATTTCCTGTATAACATTATGTATTCGTGTTACCATGATGTCCACATATCCAACCTTGAATATGAAGATACGCCGAAACCTCGAATGTAAATGGGAAAGATTAGATTGGATTGAATGAATAAGATGAATGAACAGAAAGGAAGTGCACGCCGAGTTGAGTTGAGTCGAGTTGACTCTATCCCAGGCTTCACAGAGTTGCGTCGAGTTGAGTACGGAAGATGGGTATCAGTTTCCGCCCGGTACGTACGGCGTCACAATGGTGAATGCGCGATGACTTCAAGCGCTACAAGGGGATTCAATAGGGACGACGCGATAGACAAAGAGCTCCTCAGTGCAGGTTGGAAGACTCTGCCGAGGCGAGGGGCACAAATGCAAAAAGCGCTGGAACCAGGGTTTAATTATCCTTTGACGTGTTAACAAAAAATGAGCTGCCTTACGCTAGCGGTTGCTGAATCGACACTGCAAGCCAAAGCCGCAATTTCCCGCTCATCCGTTTGACAGCGGTAAGTATATGTTTGCATCAATCGGCACCATCGGCATGTAAACGTAGTCCATAACTGTCTGCATGTCCATGGTGCGACGAACCGAGAAACTTGGATTACCATATTCATGTGCTTCAGGTAGGTTCTGGGAGACAGGGCCATCGACACGGTACTGGTAGTGCAGAGAGTCAGGCCATGATCCCATCCTCAGTTTGAACGCCTGGACCGGAAGTCTCGAGATGAATATTCATGTTGACAATCATGTCAGTTAGTGGTCTAACATCGGCGTGCGCGCAGAGGGTGCCGGATCCTCTCTCCGTGGAGAAGGTTTCCTTCCTTCACAACACATATATGCATAGTCAGTACTCAACATATGAACTGAACGAACACAGGGCGGGATGAGAAGTGGCTTGAAGTACGTCACGGATCAGCGTGTGTAAAAACTCACCTCTTGGCGCATTCCCTTGGAATGGGAACCCTATAACATGTAGTCCGGAAAGAAAGAAAGGCAATGGCAACGGCAACGGTAACGGTAGCGAAGATAGATCTGGATTTCGAAGAAGTATATGAGGGAGGACGAGACGACATACAATAACTTGCAAGGAAAGGATAAATTCGAATCCAGCTGCAATTGCTGTGCGGAGGATAGATATGAGACCTTGAAGATTACATTGAAAAAGGGGACAAATGAATGACGAAATGGATACGCCTCTCGAAAATGCACGCACTCGTCGTTTGTTGCCAAGTCCCAGCCGTAAAGTTAAAAGAGCCAAGCTGCCACTGTCAGGTAGTTTTTCAACTCCAATTGGATTGAAAGGATACGTACCCGCTTGCCTGCTTTCCTCAACTGCAATCCGAGAACGTGCGAGCCCAACCTTCGTTGTGTTCAGTTGAGTTGAGTTACTGTTCGTAGTCTGTCTACGAAAGATCAACTGAGATCCGATCGGATGTTTCCGCGGATCACGATCACGTCATCACGTCCCCTCTTTTGGTCCGACTCGTGTCCCGACTCCTGCTCCCCTCCGCTCTGCGCGCATTTTGTCAACGCACTGTTTCACCGGAGCGATCCCTGCGACCCAAGTCCCGGTCAGGCACGCCCCGCATGTTGGAATTCGCGCTGGTAGCTCGCTGTCACCGCCGCTGCCGCCGCCAGCAACTGTTCCCGTTTGTCTTTTGCATTTATTTTGTCCAATATTGTATTTCTCCTGAATTTCTCTCCTCGTACCTTACTTACATTGCAATTGGCTTAATGATTGTCCCTACTTAGATATATTTGTTCCTGCTCGCTTAGTATACTGTACTATTTCGTTCAAATCGACATAGGGTGTGACGCGTGACCCAGTTGACCTATTCGACATTTCGGCAACCACCAAAATTTTGCGTGACACCTCGAAAAATTTCGACATCCCACACAAAATTTTCGGTTTTTCCGCCTTTTTGAGCTCTGTTGGCGATTTTGGGACCCGCGTGACCGCTTGGAGGTTCGACAAAGGCTTGCGTGACGCGCGACCCCGACCGAAATTCGTAATCGACATAGGGGTGCGTGACGCGTGACTGCCGAATTGAATGAAAAAGTACAGTAAGTAGCTACTTGTTTGAACGAACAACCCACGCGTTCGCGAGGGTCCCTGCAATAAACCCGAGATGAAGCCCGCAGGTCGCCTTCATTGAATCGTCCACGTTTGGGCCTACCACAGGCGTTTGATGGATGAATCGACGAACAGGGTTTCAACCACGATGGTTTGAATCCCCGGCCCAGTCTCGTCAAGCACTCGCACACCGATTACACCACACGACGTAGTAGTCGCCTTCCGCATTGCACGACGGGCACGGTGATCTCTGGGCTACTGGTCCCTCTGTACCGGGTCCAATCATCGCATCGCCGTTTCACTACGGTATTTACTGGCTTACGATGCACCAACTTTCACGTTAATTTTTGCTCAAGTGCTGAATTCAAACAAAGTGCTTCCGGGGACCGGGATGCGGGCTGTGATTCGTTCCACCCTTTCCTTCTTTTTCTGGTGTCGCGCTCTGTGGGACAGTAATGTCCTATCCCAGTTGTCGATACGTACACACCTTGCCGTTTTGGTTTGGCATGACCTCTTCCGATCCACCCTGCGCAACGACAACGGGATTCACAACATTGGACTCTGAAGTTGTAACTGGTAAGTTGTCGGCCCAGACACCTGAGAATCTGAGATTGAGCGCAAAAAAATCCTCATTTCTGAGAAGATCTCGAAAAAGTTTGGTCTTGAAAATCTGCAGAGATCTGAGATCCTCTGAGATCCCGGATTCCATCCTCACGGCTCAGCACCGTGAGGCGAGTGTCACATCAAAGGATCATCCAAGTGTGACGTCACAATTGCCCTCTTCCAGCAAACCGCCACCGTCATTTTGCATCGCCTGCATGCATCCGTCGCTGAGCGTTTCGAATTTTTCTGGGCTAACCCCGTCTCTCAGGGTATGCGATCTTCCCTTTGATCCCTCAGTGCTTTCGTAAACTGCCTTTCTTTCAAGACAGAAGCGACCGCCGTTGCGTCGGGCGCATATGAGGAAACAGTGAGGCTCCTCATGAAGCTAGGAGATCTGCAAAGTAGACATCGTCGACTTTTGCTACCCGCCCTGTATTCCGCCCTGGACCCGGCGCGCATCGCTACGATCCTGACGCGGTTTGATTCGTTGGGATGGACGAGCATCAAGCCCAATGTTAGACAGGTGCACTTGTGCCTAGGCGGCATACATCAGCTTGGAGCGTTCAATGTAATTCCCGCTGAAGCCCTCCCCGATCTATGGAGAAGGATTTGGCCGTGGATCAACTTTTTAGACGAAGCCGAGGAAGTCATGTCTGGCGACGATGTCATGGACCCGGAGGCACGATACCGGATATACATCTCGCTGATGCGCCTTCTGCATCACAACGAAGCCACAAGCCCACTGATTGACTCAACCTTTGGTGTGTATGTCGTGATTGGGAGGGGTTGGCGCCACTTTCTTCACGGAGAAACAGAACTGTCAGGATTGACTGATGTGTCCGACTTTCTCGGGTCATGGTTCCAAAAGGACTGGGATTCTGCAACATTCGAACAACTTGTCATCGGGACGGGGGGAATGCGGACTAACCTCGCTGCACTCGTCGTTTCGCACATCAAACATTATCTTCCCGACCCTGACTTCTCCGTCACAGAGCAGACTTTTCGTCACCTCGTCGGTGTCTTTTCTCTGGTGGCCGGTGAGACATCTCCTGGTCATAAGGATCACGTATTCCGAGACGCACTCTTGTCCAATGGAATCATCACTGCTTTGACCACAGCTTTCCGAGCATTGTGTCGCAGTACTGCTCCTGGCGCCGAGTATGCTCTGAAGCAAGCCTTTCCGGCCCTCACCGACCTGGCTTGTTGCTTCCCTTCCATATGCATTCCGGAAGCTCTGCGCGCCGGCCTACTCGAGATTCTTTTCACATCCGTCGATCGGAATGCGATGTCTGTGGCTCTTACCCACATTCTGAAGGATATCGTCTCCCCAGCGACTGTGTACCATTCGGTACTCGTCCAGCTCCAGACATCTCTCGCTCAAGTGCGCGATCGAGATGCTGCGGCAATATTTGGTGACCCCGTTCTCCTCGAGCGGTGGGAGAAAGTCCTCGAAGCGATTGATGATCGATTTCAACTGCTGGCGGAATACAACACTGGCTCGTTGCGGGCTACACGAGCATGCGATGATCTTGAGGTGAGACGCATCTTTGCACGGTTCTTTGGGGTTCTCATCTAGATTCAAAGTGCGCCAAAGTCTGTCCCAAGGAGGACCTGAAGAGCTGCAGTGGATGCCGCATGGTGCACTATTGCTCGCCAACATGCCAAGCCAACGACTGGCGACGCGGTGGCCACCGTGAATCATGTGCTGACCTTGCATCATCCGTAAAACGTGAGTTTTTACGCTGCCATTCTCATACGGCGGCCACATTCGATATCAATGATGTGATTGCAGCACACCCAGGTACCTCGAAAGATCGTTCGTTCTTGTATGCCCTCGTGCATCACGAGTATACTGAACGACGGGACGAAATCGCAGAAAAGCGCCTGGACTTCATCCAGCGCAGTCCCCGCAAGCTGCCATACATTTTGCTTGATTTCACCACAGGCTCGTGTAAGGTGTCGGTCTGGCCTCTTTCAGGTCTGCTCACCCGAGCTGGTCTGAAGTCAATGGCGTGGCGTGCCAGACACATGCAGCTCATGAAAAAAGTTGACGGGGTTCACGGAGCATCCCGCATCTGGCGCATTCCTCTTTCGGGACGGGTGACACTCATCTCTGGCTCAATGTCGGCCCAGGAACCCGTTTTCCTGTGGGATTCAGTGGATTATTTCGAGAAGATTCGGGCTTTGATGAAATCGAAGGTGCAGGTCGAACTTATAGTTTGCAGTTTTGCCGCTCAGTTGTGAACCTCGTGGACTGGCCGCGGTCTTGAATTGGATCCTTTTAAGGCTCCAAATGTTTCCTTGTACAAACATTTTCAAATGGTTATAACCGTTCTTGTTCTCTTTTTTTTTTGTCGGCGAGGGCCAACGGTTTTTAAAATGTTTTCACACGGTTTAACGGTTAGGTGAGGTAGGCGGCAATGAAAACCTATGTCATGGAGATTGTTTCGTTCGGGAAGTGTTCGGACACACAATTCGATAAGTCCAACCGAACTGAACAGCCGAGCAGAATAACAGACACATCTCATCTTATCACTCCAGCCAAGGCTCCACCCCAACCTGGTACATTCAGCTCATTTCTTGAAGGTAGGCACCTCTGTGTCAAGCTCAAAGCCCACAGAACCCATTCGGATTCATTCGGGGCTCAAACACCTCGTCCACGGCTCCAGTGGTGAGACTCTTAACACGGCCCATCAGCTTATTATGGGTAGGTTGAGGAGAAACCGTTTTAAACGGTTTCAAACCGTTTAAACTATTTTTTTACCGTTTCCTTTTGTTTTTGTTCATGGGCGCAAACGAAAAACAAAAGCTTGGAGCCTTATCAGCGGAACAGTTTGACTCGTCGACGGGCACACCCGATCTTGTCAAGGTACGCCTGCTTCCCTTGGCTGGGGCAGTTCTTTGCTCAGCCTTGAGTCCTACAAGGTTACACCCCGGGATCAATTCACAGCTCAATGTAGGAGCTGTTGCGTCGAAGTTCAGATCAAGCTCTGTGCTTGTGCATAACACGCCAGAAAAATCATACAATATTTTCTAGTTGTTCAGGAACTTTACAAACGCGAAAGGCACCAAGGACTCCCAAGGTAGCTTGCTTCGGTCTCTCCTCATCCAACAAATCATATATCCAGACTACGTTGCACTGGTCTTTGGTGAATGATCTCTTACTTATGTGCTGGTACTACCATGCTGAGCACTACACCACAACTGTGCCTCCGGCCGGAGGCCAGCTGGAGACACAATGGTGGCCACCACTCGCCCTTTGTTCGGTTGTGATCCGGGATCCACATGTTTGATCTTCAATAGGAACGTGCCGGATCTATTGTCTGGTGAATTCCATGCCATTGTTCCACCGATTCATCGTACAGTCATCCATGTGGATTTCCAGCTCTTCAGCCAGTGGTGCTCGACCTGTTGCACATCTCATTTTCAGTTTTTCATTTCTCAATTGCCACCCGGAAAGGAGCGAAATAAAATGTATTATTGGAATGAACATTAGTTCGAAACCACTAAAAGAGTAAGCAACCCTATATCCTTCCGCACACTCGGTGTCCCGCCAATCACTTCGGGCAGCAGTCACGAGGAGCTGCGAGAGCGACAGATGCTGCGAACCGTGGAGCACTGTCAGAACGGTTGGAATGGCGGGAGGCAGCGACAGTAGCTTGGGAAACCAGTGTGATGCGCGGACTGTAGGAGGGCGGACACGGACAGTGTGGAAGAGTGGGAATGCCAGCAGGTGCGGGTTTGACATCGGTGGCAGTCTCAACATGAAGGGAGTGGCCTCAGGTTCAAGGAAAGGTTTCACGTCTGTCGTCTCTTCGCGTACTTTCGGTGTGAACGGGTTTGAGGCAATATTTTCAGGCTCAGGCGAGGCCGTGACTTGCCCAGTGGACTTGACTTGAAGATCTGTCTTTGTTGCTCTTGCAAGCATGGTGGACTTGTTCTGGCTTCTCCAGCATTTGCTTGACGAGGACGTGCGAAGAGAAAGACAGTGGCACCAAGACTAGAGGTCGAGCCCTTCATGCAAGTTGCAGCCATTGGGCTTGAGGCCTTGATGTCTTGTGGAGACTTGAAGCATGACCGGGCGTTCTGGGCGAGGATTTGCATGGCGTTCGAGGGTGTTCGTCGTGGTAAGGAGTTGAAGAGCTCGATATCAACATGCGTGACGTGTGTGACTTGATCAATTGTGCGTCGGAGTTTCAACGACTTGGGCGATTTCATCAAGGGGGTAGCAACTTTCGAAAATCGGATATACAGTCGGAAAGTGATTTAAGCGCTGTCCTGGACCCCCTCCCTCCTCCCCCCTCACCATATCGGGAAGGTAATTCCCGCGCTCCCTCGGCAATCAAATATTGATCTCGGTTGTTTGTGGCACCGACGGACAGTTTTTCCAAGATCGTTGCAATGCTCCAGTGTGAAAATTGAAACTTATGAGAACATCACAACAGAATTACTGTATCGAAGCCCTTCGAGTAGAATTATCCTTCATATCCTACGTCGCTTATTACCACGGTGTGCAAGGCATGTCGCGCACATCCAATTCTTTGGCATAACTGAATCCTCAGGTCCCCCGAGCGGCCCAACATCGCTTGAGACAAATCCTATCATTCCCTAGTGATTCAAAACTCATTTAAACCCTATTTGAAATGTATGTCAAAAAGTTTTTTAAGCCTGTCCCGGGACCCCCCCCCTCCCTTACCCGGTGTCGGATTTTCAGCCATTGCTACCCCCTTGGATTTCATCGCTTCTGGTTCCAGTACTAGCCATTTTCAGCTTTCAGTTTTAGTGAGTACATGACTGAGATTGATAAAAACAGACGTTCTTGGAAGCAGAATCTAGTCTGAATTCACTCAGGCCGCCGGTATACATGTGAGAACTCCTCAACTTGAAGACTTGAAATTTCGAAATTTGTGTCGGAGATACGACATGGGAGACCTGCTGGAATCCACCTGAATCTACCAAGAATTCCATCGAGTCATTTGCCGGGTACACATGCACACAAACGGATGGATTGTACTCTGGAAATGAATGGAAGCCACCCACTGATGTCTTGTCGATTCAAGCGGGTGGACGCATGTGGAAAGTTGCAGAACAAAGGGACGGATTTGACATCGGCACTGTCCATGTGATTTTCAAGCGGAACAATGGTGATTTATAGCACTTGAATTACCATTTTGCGATGTGGCCCTGACGTCTGGGCTTCGACCGCTGGCTAAGTTGTGGTGTACTGTATCTTTTCCTTCAAATCGACATGGGGGGTGACGCGTGACTCGTTTTACCTATTCGACATTTTGACAACCAACAAATTTTTGTGTGGCACCTCGAAAATTTCAGCAACCGAAACAAAAAATTTCGAAAATTTTGCTTTTTTGGCATTTTCTGGGCGATTTTGAGCGCTGCGTGAGGGTCCAGAGGTTGGACAGAGGCCCGTGACACGTGACTTCGACCAATGTTCGTGATCGAGATAGGGGTGCGCGACGCGTGACTACCGATGTGAAGGAAAAGATACAGTATCGGTATTTTTTCTTTTCTTTGATTTATCTTCTGCCAAACGGTGGGTTACTTCTGTTGATGTGTGACTCGAATGGCAAGATATATGTATTTGCACGCATAAGATGCCTATGATCGCACCCTGCTTCGAGGCTATGGGTTCTTTCTTCCCCCAATCCTTTCCCTTCCATTGATATTGTCTCTCTGCCGCTCACTCCGACGACAACTCACAAATATGCTGCTACGCATCTTGAGTCAATCCAGCTGAATGGTAGCCCAGAGACGATTAACACGGATCCATCTGGTTTGTGTCCACTCACCTGGAACTCCCACAATGTGACTCAACCCCCAACCCTCAGGATGGTGCACGCGCACGAGGTTCCATCCTCCCTCCGCAAAAACCTCCACGAAATGTTCCAAAGTGCGCTCAACTCCGCCGAATATGCAATGCATCTGAGACCACCGTCAGAAACCTGCCTGCGCACAGACGGAAAACTGAGTTCAACTGACCGCCACGTCGAAACAGTACACCTCCGCCTTGCCCACTCCCCAGTTAGGCAGCAGCGGCGCCTGTGCCGATGGGCGCACCGAACCGGGGGATTGCCTCACCGGAATCGGGCACACGCGCGGCGCTCTCAAGAATCTTGTCAATGACCACAAGCTTCGTAGTAGGTTGCGCAGCGTCACGCAGATGACGGAGGATCTTCACGACACGATCGTCAGACCAGTCGTGCACGATCCACCGAAGCATGAACACGGCAGCATTGAGGATTGGCTGGGTGGTATGAAAGTCGTGCACTAAGATATGAATAGTGGTGAGCTGACGGTCTTCCGGTACGAGTAAGATACCTTGGAAATCAACCATCCGGCTCTCCACGTGTGAGGGTAAATTTTCCTTCCAGTACTGAATCATTGGATACGTTATGTAGGGACCGGTGGTTTGCAGAGATCGACTCACCATTTTCGAGTCTTTGATTGTATCCTCCAGATCTTGAACGACGACACGCAGGCCGTGGTTCTTCTGCGCAATGGCCAGAGAAACGTGACCAATTCCTCCACCCACATCAACGAGAACACTTCCAGTGGGCAAACCACTCCAATTGAATCCTTGAGACATATTATGAGAACAGGATCCCGATCCCCAGCTGGACGAGGCACGAACCTTTGTGAATGGCGTCCGTTGACTCCAATGCGGCGGCTCCACGCATAGCGATGTCGAATCGCTGCATCTGGTATACATTCTCGGGCCGGTGCGTCCAATCAAAAAACGACCCGGTGGTTCCGTATGCGCGGTTGAACGCCAACTCGTTCTCCTTGGGATCCAACATAGTATCTGCAAGCATCGAGACACATTTCATGTTATAGTCGGTGCTGAGGCGGATCAGCTGTGCATTCATTCAGGTAAATTCATGGCGTACGAGCATTCGAGAAGAGCTGCAAACCCCGACGTTCCCGTCAACCGTTCATCGCGACTGTATGATTTCTCAACATATTTGTCCGGCGTGGTGAAAGATGCTTACTTTTCAAAGAGCACCTTCGATGGTTTGCCTTTGTCGAGCACAGATGATATGCGATTGTTGGCGAAAACGTTCGGCGTTACTTCCCGGAATATATTGTGAGTGGCAAGCAAGCGAAGAATTCGAGCTGAACATTGAATGTGAATGACATTAAATATGACATTTCATTTTGCGACTCACCCAGTAATAGAGGATCGGTCTTGCTTGGTGCTGCAATCTCCTTCGCATGGAGACCCTACGGACGTTCAGCGCTTTGAACACAAGCAAAAGGAAAAAATATGCATACAGCGGGTCCGGCCTCCCGTAACACTTCGACGACATTCAATTCTGATGCTACACGCAGGCATGCGGATATATGGAACTGCACGAACAAAGGTGAGTGAGTGCCAACAGATGAATACGAAGCAGTCCTCACAGCTTGCGAAGCATTCAACGCCGACACCGCAGGGTTGGCTACCATGGCAGACAACTGTGACGCCGCCGCTACAATGTTCAGTGTCGCACCTTCCACAATGGGGTTTTGGAGCAGTGCTTCTGTTGGGTTGGCAGGGTTGAACGGAGCATCCAAGGAGGGCAAGGATATGTCCGCTGCCGCGTACACGCCCTCTATCTCGTCGATCGCCTCGTTAATGATATTTGCCAGGCGGCGGAGGGTGGAAATGCCAATAGATCCCATTGCGAGAGTGAGGAACTTGTCACTGGGGGGGTGGGGCTTTATAAAGTCGCGGGCAGATGACGTTAGCCTTGTACTTCCACTCAGGGTGCCATATACACGGTTCACCCGGGTCCATTACATATTCGGGCCCCTTCCGCTTTTAGGGGATCCTTGGCTACGCAGCAGACTGCTGGGGGATAATTTCCGCGCCATTTTCCAAGTACCCCGATTTGTCTGGATTCACTCCATCTCGAACTTGCTTTCAGGCATCCTACACTGCGTTCAGGGGCCAGTTGGACTCGCCCTTTGCCTAGGCGGCTGGACATCACCGTAGCCGACGACTGGCTTAGCGCGGCTAGGTAGTCGTTATTTCGCATTTTTGTTTGGGGTACTAAATGTTGGTGAGATTTCAATTATTCATGGATGTACGAACATAATGATTGCAAAATATATTCGCAACTCCAGGTAGAGGAACAACCTTAGCACAGGACAGGTGAGGGTCCGCCTCGCCGACGCTGTGTCGAGGTGCGTTAATGTATGTAGACTGCCCGCGCTTTAGGCGGTCGCCATGGGACCTCAGCGGGTACACGCCGAGCAGGCTTGGCAGCTAAAATTGGCAAAGCTTGCCCAAAGCTGTGTCTAGCCGACGCCTAAGCGGGCCTAGACATAGGGAGGTTCAGGAAGCTTGAAAGCAGTGATATGGGATTAGCCCAACACCTCAGTGCAGTAAGTGCTCCCGATATGATCCAGGTCGACAAAGTGACGGCAGCTACCTAACATTCTTCCAATTGATTGCACAAGTCCACGAACTGTCACTCGTCGCCGCAGATGAGCGCTGAGCATTGAACTTGGAGTGTATTCTCCGCTAGTCCCGGGAAAAGTTCCACATATGACCAAGTTCCTCAGCTGCATATTGACATCGGGATTACTGGCATTTCCCCCCACATTAAATTGACTCCAATATTTAAAGTTTCAAATTGAGTATCAATTGTCGGGAAATTGGACAAGAAATTACAAGTATATGTTGTAAAAATGCCTCGGGCTTACTATATATGGGAAGCCCGAAGCATTTCGGCGCAGAGAAAATGCAAAATATCTGGTCAGTTGATACTTAATTCGAAATTTTAATTATTGGAGTTAATTTAATGTGGGGGGAAATGCCGGTAATCCCGATGTGATTACCTTGACAATTTACCCCTCCCTGATGCGCTGTCACGGTAAGTAGATTTAAACCCGAATCATATTGATCGTCCATCGCCCTCGGAAGGTATGTACTGGGCTGGATTTCATGCAATTCTCAGGAGTAGACCCTCGTTCAGCCCTCCACAAAACGGGTCACATGCGCCGATAAGCGAAGCACGTTTCTGCTCATCTTGCATCGAAATCTGGACCGTACCTGAAGTCGGGCAGGTAAACGAACCGTGGGAATGATCGGTGATCTTGGCAATGTTGTTCTTTTATTCCTTCAAGTTTCCGCCACCAGCCTCTTGTGGCCCCTCGCCTTAACAACCCCCAGCGTTCTCTTGCAGCATCCGCCTTGATGGCAGTGGGTGATCATCGCAATCGGATCCCTCGTGAAGCCATGGACGAAATATCCGCCAAACATGGGAGCTGATATTTAACTTTGTTGGATTCAAATCTGTCCAGCTACTATATTATCCTTTTTCGAGAGAAAAATCCCAAGATCAAAACGGCCTGATCAATTACGCACACACATATTCGCCGCGCTCGTCAGATAATTCGCATCCAGATACTCGGCGCGTCCATCGCCGCTGAGGTCAGCATTTCCCTGTATAGCACCGTGTATTTGAGCTTTCATCATGTCCACATATCCAACCTTGAATATGAGGATACGCCGAAACTTTGAATGTGAATGGGACCATTAGATTAGATTGAATGAATAAGATGAATGAATAGAAAGGGAGTGCACGCCGAGTCGAGTCGAGTCGAGTTGAGTTCCGTTGCCTTTCTTTGCATTGAGGTTCGTCGTGATGAGTGCTAGCGCAGGCTTCGTCGAGTTGCGTCGAGTTGAGTTGGGAGGATAGTTATCAGTTTTGGTCCCGGGAAGGGAGAGTTCCACTTAATAATAGAACCACTCGAATCGAATCGACGGTGTGGAATCCAGAATCCGAAATCGACGTAGGCGTAGGGAGCGGAGCCCCCTGTTCTCCGGAGGGTTAGCGGGGAGGAGAGCTGCCCGATCTGTTATCAATCAGGCAAAGAAAAACAATTAAATGGAAAAAATAAGTAAACGCGCCGGCCACGGTGCACACCATCAATCGGAGCGTACGAGAGCTCGAATTGTACAGCCGCCATGCACGAAGACAGGGAATCGAATTCAGCGTGTGGGATCCAGGTAGGGAGCGCGAAGGGTTAGCGCGGAGAGGGAGCGGAGCAGGGAGTGCTGCCCGAATATTAGTTGTCAGGCAAAGAAGATAAAGTAGATCAGTCAAAGAAAGGAAAAAATGTGGAAGATAAGTAAACGCGCACGCATAGGACACACGGCATAGCATCGATTCGAGCGATGGCGGAACTGGGCTAGGGTTGATTCACCGCCATGCATGAGAACAGGACACTCCTCGACCCCTTATCCTCAGCGTCGGCGCCGGCGGCGTGCTGGATAAGATATCGATTGAGCTGCTCG
Organism: Mycena sanguinolenta; assembly: GCA_014462675.1. Lineage (NCBI taxonomy): Eukaryota > Fungi > Basidiomycota > Agaricomycetes > Agaricales > Mycenaceae > Mycena > Mycena sanguinolenta. Next base: position 3,059,002 of record JACAZH010000015.1, on the reverse strand, counting down.
GAGGAAGCTAGAATACTCTCTGGGAGGTCCAAAAAGGGAACGAGGAGGGCAAGGTAGACCAGTGGGGCTATGTGAATGAAATTGGTGCTCCCATTCACGCTCACGCACCTCATCTTGATCCCAGTTTTACAACAGAAGACCGGCGAACTCCCATACCCAGTTCCGTTGTGTGAGGGGTAACCCTGGCGATGCTTGATGTAGAAATGAAAGAAGGGCTTGAATATTGGAGTGCAAGAGGAAATAAAATGCGAGGCGAAGCCGAATACGAGACAAAACTGGGATACATTGACGAACGCGATGCATACAAGGATGCCGTTCAAGAAAACGACGGGCACAGACGCGCAGAGCAGAGCATCCCAAGCCAGTCGCCGCATGGATGAGATGAGAGGCGTGCGCGACCGCACGTAGAGCGGAGGGCCGTGGCGAAGCCGCGAAGATGGCATTGAGTGCCGTCGACAAAGACAAAGCAAATCGCGGAGGGCGTTGGGCGGCCGCGTGTGGGTGGTGGCAAAAAGAAAGCGTGAAAGTGATGGGTTTCGGATCTTGCCGCAAATCAGCATCACGTCATGACGTCGGTTCCGAACACCGCCACGAAGACGCTCTCTGCCGCGACGCTTTGGCGACGCTCGTAAATTCCGTGCCTGCTGCGTCTCACCTCTCCAGCTTGTCGGCGCTTCCATCGCAGTCCCTAGTCGCCTGACTCTTCCTATTCTGGAGGATCTCGTCTCTACGCTGCATTGCGACTGGGCCTCCGTTCGGTCGCAGATCTCCCCTCCCCTCGTCATCATTGTCTCCCTCTCATCACCTCGCCGCTGCTTCGCTCCGTTCACTCAACCTTCGTACTTCACCGCTGGCAATCATCATTACTCTCCTTCGCTTCTCCGGAGCAGAGTCCAGACCGGTTTCCAGAACGCACGCCTCGCCGCCTCTCGTCGTCATTCCTCTCTCACTCGTCACCGCCGACTCCGCGAGTCGTACTTATACGCTCTGCCATCTGCGTGTAGATCTTGCGTCTATCTCTTTTCCGTGCCGGACTCGGGCTTCTCCATCTCACTAGCATCGCACTTCCGGCGTTCTTTCCCTCGGCACCGACTGTATATACGCATCCAAGCCCCGCCCCACTTTGAGTTGATTATTCCACTTCTATCTTACGTTTATATTAGCACGAGGAATGTTTGTTTAGTAAATTCCGCCATATATCCAATTCAGAGACTCACCATTGCCATCACACTTCGGCATAGTGGCACAGAAATTGGTCCCTGGGTTCGAAGTTTGGTTCAGGTTCGAATGCGGGAGCAGTGACGCGAACGTTGAACCGAACGTCGGGTACAGGTTCAGAAATATGCTGAACCCTGAACCTGAACCTGGCGTTCGGTTCAGTCTGGTTCAGGTTCGAACCCACGTTTGAACCTAACTCAACACAGCGATTTTGCTAGTACAGTTCAACACCTATACAGAGTGACATTCCAAAATTAAACTGCATTGAACTTTTGAACTTCTTTTCGCACGGATTCTACAGAAGCAAACGCCGACTGTCTATGGTAGCGGGCTCTGCGGTTCGTCGGCTCTAACCGCCTTATCTCAAACCATTGTCTCGACAGTGCCAACCGAAGCCTCCGGCTTGGGTTCGGGTTCTGGTACTGCACTCTTCGCCTCAGAAGGTTTCCCAACAATGCCGGTTCCACGCAGCCCAATCAAAGCAATGGCAAAGCTGATCCCACCAGCCGCAACAAGGGACCAGGCAGCCGCTCGGAATCCGGCCATAAGCACTCGAGGGTCGTCAGAAGAAAGCTCTGGATGGGCCGATTGGAAGTGTTTGGAGACTGTTGTAGATATGATTGTTGAAATTGCCAGGCCGAGCGACGATCCGAGCTAGAGACATATGTTAGTGGTCGGAAATTCATCAATTAGTCGGGTGAAATGCACTCTTATTGCCACGTTAAAGATTCCGCCGGCGAGCGACTTGGAGTCGTTATCAACTGCGGAAACTACCTGAAGGGTCCCTGCCGGATAAATCAAATCCGCCCCAGCTGGAAATTATGCCTGCGTCAGATGTTGGTTTGGAAGAAGAGGAGAACAAGTACGGAGTAATATCATGACCCAAAGTGACACTTTCCAGAAGCCCGCATTGACCTTTAGCAGAGAAAATAATAAGGCAGATACCTATGGGGTGTCAGTGCTGCTCCACATCGAGGCGGATTTATACAAACAGACCATGTTCATCGTGATTGCTCCGAGCATAAGAGATATCCCCAGCACCCGACTCAAAAGCCAACCGCCGATCAGGTTGAACACCACACCGCATAAAAAAAGAGGGAAGGAAGCGAATGGAAGCTTGCAGAGGCGATAAGCCGTTCACTTGCTGGTAGCTGATTGTCGAACGGTCAACGCTGGCATGATTCTTCTGCGACCGTAACTTACTAAAGGGCGCATAGGTACAAAAAGCATGTTGAAGCTCCACCTGAAGATGTTTCCGTCACCCCGTCAACGCCCACCTCAAAAGCGACTTACCAGGCAAAGAACACCATCCCAATCGTTGCTGGCATCCGAGCGCTCGGGTGTTTCCAGATACTTGGAGGCATCAAAACCGCTGCACCTTTTTTCTCCCCGCCAGATCTCATAGATCCAAAAGAGAACCAATATCACCGCGGATGCGCAGGTCAAGCCAATAATGGTTGGGCTCGCCCATCCGCGGGGTGCAGAGGCGGACGCACTGGGTTACTGGTCAGCAGGTTATTCATGTTTATTTGAACAGCATACGCAAGGGCATAGGTAAGAAGTCCGAGGCCGGCGGTGCTTAAAAATGCTCCGCCCCAGTCAAGCCCTTTGGCGTAGAATTTACTGCCCGTGGGCTGTTTTTCGAGTTGGAAGAAGCCCAGAACGACGAACAACGCTCCGAGTCCGGCTTGGACATAGAAGATCGCACGCCATGTGGCACGACTCTGAGAGAATAAGCCACCTATTGTTCTATGATAAGTGCTGTACAGGGTTATAGGGTGTTGACGTACCCAGAATGAGACCAAGCATATAGCCCAGAGGTTGAGCAGCCCCGAGGATACTGAATGCGGTGTTGCGTCGAGAGCCTGGGGGGAAGCGGGATGCAAGGACACCAATGGCTGCAGGAGTATTTGCGGCCGCGCCCAAGCCGAGCATGGCCAAGAAAATGGTTATGGAGGCAAGATTACGAGCTAATCCAGCTCCGACGCTCCTGTATCAATACATGCACGTTCAACATTGACGTCGTACACCGGATACGTAGGGGTAAACATACCACACAGAAAACCACGCTGAACCTAAGAGGAACATAATTCGAGCACCAAAGATATCTCCCATGCGTCCAAAGAGCAGAAGGGTGCAACCATAAGCCAAAGAAAATACGGTGAGCGGCCATTGTAAGTTGGCCTTGAGGAACGGATGAGAACTAAATTCAAGTATAATGCATTGGGAGAACCGACCTCAATGATATTCAGATCTTTTCCAATGCTAGGTATGGCCACTGTCAACGCTCCAGACAGAAACACCTGCGGAATTGTCATATCAGACGGCCACGCCGTTTTTGAAAGCACCGACGTTGAGAGTTGTGGCACCGCAGACCGTGGCCACGACGAGAGCATCGTTCAAAGGCATGTGCAGAGAGGGTACGAAGAGGAAAGTTATGTATCGGTGCGCACAGCAGCAATTGCACGAAGGGTCTGAATCCTAGGCCGAAGGAAGGGGTGAAAGCAGGACAAATAACGTGTTTTTTAACGTCCAGAATTAGAGAACTATACATAGGTTCAACCCGAGTACAGAAATAACAGCGTCCAACGTCGTATTCATCGGGAATTCCATCATATGTGGAGCATGCGGCATGGGGCATTAACCGGCGGCCAAAGGTCGGTTAGTTACATAGTCCGAATTCAGGCCAAGAATAAATTGACCTTCGAGTTTGGCTGAAGCGTGAATGCGGGAAAGCCAGGGTTTCCTTTCTAAGCACTGAAAAGTGCGGTCGTACGTATTCTGGAACCGAGTGAAAGGCTGGGTCTCTGAAGACCTGTAGGATCCATTTCCACCGGTCACAAATATGCCATCGATGTCCTAAAACTAGAGAACGTACATTTTGTGGTAGTCCTCTCAACAATTGGAGAAGGTCCTTCAGCGATGAAGACGGCAAACTCGGCAATTCCCCGCAAATTACACCGATCATCGCATATCTTGGCCTGCCTCAGTCCACCCTCAGTTATCCTTCGTCTGGGGTACACCTACGTCAACCCACTGCAGCGTCTGCCCCAAACTAACCACTTAGTCACCGGTTTAGATGCCGGATGGCTCAGGCCCTTGTCCACCGCCATCTACACGGAGGTTGGCCGCCGTGGTCTATAATAATAATAATTCGAATCCTTGCCAGAGATCCGGGGAAAGCCACGATGGACGCAAGTACATAAGAAGACTTATATCAGTGATCAAATCAATGGATCATCTGTGCCGACACCTTGAATCCAATATTCAAATCAAAAAGCTAGCAGGAAAAGCAATTTTTTTACGGCAGCACATGTGTGCCTCCCTCAGTCTACTCTTGCCTAGTCGTCTCTCTCAAAACGGGGTGTAATCTTGCCCACGCTTCCCGCGGTCTTGATTCTCTAAAGGGGAAATTCGGCCGAAGGACGCCTATCACAGTGATAGACATTTAGGCTTGGTCGGCACCGCACTACAGCTTTCCACAAGGATCAACCACCTACGACACTCTCGTACCCAGACTCCATGCTTAGCACCTCATCATTGTCCATCAGCTGCGACACTGTCATGAAATCGCACCAAGGTGGAGATGAGTGGGGAACGCGTAGGTAGGACTCCAAAATAGATTTTAAACACGTACCGGGGTAAAATATAACCGTCCGACAAGTCGGGTGGCCAAGAGCACTGAGTTACCCGCGCGTCGCACACAGCGACAATCTTTAGCCAGGTCTGTTCGCTGGTGCGTTCCCGCAAGATTTGAGGTGCGGTGAGGGGAATTCTCACGGCCACCAAGTCTTTCGGTGGTGAATTTCGCTAAAAGGAAATGCCATTCAGAGGGGACAATAGGACGACTGCGTAGCTCTACTATCCGACCTCAGCCACACCTCGTTCCTGTGCCAAAAACAGTCGGCGCTGTTTGGGGCTCGGCGCCGTTGATGCAAATCCTGCGGCGTCGCGGATCGGCGGCGTAGGCAAGGTATCACTTAGCAATAGTGTCGCAACTCCTCGCAATCACACAGACCGGAGAACATCTTGCGACACTGTGTCGCAACTGCGAAAATTTGCTCTGCTAGGTCTGTGGTTGGCAGTGTCGTGGTTAGTACATCCCCGCTTGCCACATCCGGTCTTATTTCCCGGGGGATGATATTCTGCGTTTGATTCTTGGTGACAGGATATATCTCGCTCCGCTTCGGCGATAGGCACCGACGGAAGCGGCTGAATATCGTTCATTATATAACGATTGTAGCGCGCTCCGCCGCAGAACCCACTAACTGCCTAACACACTCCATCACTTACTCAGTTACTGAACTCCAAGCACCTTCTGTGCCTCACCGAAACTGTTTCACTCCGACAACACTTGTACTGCAGAGCTGAGTTTTAATGTGTTTTTCTACTCAACATCAGCCCAGCATTGGTTACAAGCTAAATCGACGACTTGCCATCCAATTTTCAGCGGGGAGGAATTATTTTGGGGTTCAAAAGGTCGCTCGGTTGTCATTGCCGCGCACACTGACCTGATCGGAACACGATGTTCCCATTGGAAAATAATACACAATGCCAGGAGCACGTACATCTAGCACTGTACACCTATGTACGAGTATGTTAATGTGCGTACACGCACCGCATGGTCCGCATGTACGAGTTTCCTTTTAGTAGAGCGAGAACAACTGCGAAAGTGTTGCGGTCAGCTAGGACTCACCACGGAATAAGGTTGCTGATCCAGAAGCGCCTAATGCAAAAGGTTAGCTTCACGGCTACTCAAGACCCATACTCGCACCCTAAATTGCTTGGATATTTGAATTTTGAAGATGAGGAGGGAATACAAGCCGAGGTTGAATATAACCGCTTTCATGCGACTATTGGACAGATGTCGTCAGACAGAGAGACAGAAAAAGCCAGGTATGCACCAGATATTCCGGCTCCCACGGTATCACAAGAAATCAAGTCTAGTCAAGATGCAGCTGCCATCAAACTGGTAGTCAAGATAGAGCGAAGATAATGTATGTCAAAGCCGCAGAAAGGTCTCAAGGTGAGAAAAGGACGGGTGGACCGGGAACATAGAGACTCAGAGAGAAGGGCCACAAATTGACGGAAGAGCGATTGTCGGAGGCATGTGAAAGCATCTACAAATACGAAATGACAGGCCGTGAAACCAAAGAACGGTACCCCTGATAATAGGTGGGAAGGCCTGATACGGGAATCCAGGCATTTTGGACCAAATTTCGAAGAAAGAAAAAAAAAACGAAATTCTCCTTTCTCGAAAAGAACGATTTTGGCTTCCTCAAAAAGCGTGGGAAAATGAAATAGTCCTGATGTTTCACCCGTTTTGAAAATCAGGCCTTCCCACCTAAGTATTATCAGGGGTCCTTAAACTTGCTGGAAAGGGCAACTTCGTCATCGGATTTGACAAATTTCTAGCGGCAATCATAAAACCAATCAGATAGCAAAGAAGAACCAACATCAAAGTGTGATTTACTGCAAAAAAGTTAACGCCGAGCACCACAGGACCCACTACCTAAAGTTAGTGGGCATGAGTGTGTCGTCACTAACGAAGGTGCCTCAAAGAGGCCTAATCCCACTCATTTTCATTAGTTCTGGAAAAGTAAGACAGCGTTGGGGGAAGTCAAGAAAATAGCCCTACACGATTATTAAGAACTATGACATAAGTACATTTTAAACAGCCTTTTTCCGACTCAGACCAGGAATGTGGCGTGGCGCGTTTATTTCATTCCGTCGAAGATAGCCACGGCTACGTCTGAATGAAGTAAACGAGGTGTCGCGAGAAGGAGGAAGAAAAGCAGAGAAAACGACGATGCGCACTTTCTTTCCGCATACAAAATCTCGGCCTGTGTTTGAGCGAATGACCTTTCCCAAGAACAATAATAATAAAACGCACTCGACAGAATGGCGCGCGCTTGAGGGGCCAGGTAGAGTACGCGAGTTAGAAGAAACTTCATGCAAGTTCGGCGTGTGTGAAAACGCAGCCCGCATCCACTTCGTAGTTGGAAGAAACAGCTTGGAGGATAGATTCGGATTTGGTTTCGGATTTTGAATCTCGGAATGCGTCCTTGAAGTAAGGAAGGATATATGAGCGAGTACGAGACGACATTCAAATCCGAATACAAGGACAAGATAAATTTGGACCCAGCTGCAATCGCTGCGCGTGCGGAACGGAGGAAATTCAGGTCAAACTTGAAGCTTGAATACGAAGATGCATGTGAATGGGAGGATTATATTGATTGAATGAATGAATATGTATCTCGAAAATGAATAGGTATCTCGGCACGCACCCACCGTGCATGTCCAAGTTGCCACTGCCCACTGCGCCATTGTTCAACGGCAAAGTGAATTCTAGACACGTAGCCGCTGAGCCGGTGCGCCACTCACGAACCGTTGAGCTAGCCGAGAGCTTGGTTTCGTGAGTTGAGTTGAGTTTCCGAGTCGGGAAGGGCTATATTACATATAATAATCAATCAATCAGTCGAATCGAGTCGACTATGTGCGGAAAGAATATAGGTAGAGATAGGGAGCGCTCGGGTCCTCGGGAGGGTCAGCGGGCACAGGACCGGAGCGGGGAGAGAATGCTACCTCAATATCAGTTGTTAGCCAAAGAAAATGAAATGAAGAAACACACGGAGGCAACCGCGGTGCATCGCACAGCGAAGGCGACGACGGGACGAGGCTGGGGGTGCGGAGCCGCCACGCACGGGACAGGACACGCTTACGCTCACCCGAGTGGAGAGTGGAGAGTGGCGAGGTACGGTACGGTATCGTATTGCACGAGCGAGGTGCAGGAAGCGATACTGCTTTGCGGTGGAGGTCTGAAAAGAGCTGCAAGTAAAGGGAACGAGGGCACAACGCAGTGGGGCTGCGTAGATGAAAATGAAAAGGATCACGCACCGAGCGAAATGTTCGCGTCTGTCGTGGATAAGGGCGCAGCACCAAAGTCAAACAAGGGATGCGGATGCGGAGGCGCTGGTGTCTAAAAATTAATGTGAGGCGCAGACAAAGATCAGTCGGACCAGGAGACAAACCTGAGCTGAACGAAACGAAACGAAACGAAAAGGAATTGCACACGGGTGCGGCTGAAGGTCACCGCGGACTACGCACGCAGAGCGTCTCAAGCAAGCCACAACTGGGACGAGACAAGCCTGCGCGCAACGGGTGCGGCGAAGGTATCTGTGCGTGAGGATGCTAGTCCGCGGACGGATGCGATGGTGCGCCGGATGTGTTGAGAGCCGACTGCGCCCAGGACGAGCACGGGCGCGCGGCGAGCAGAATTAACCAACTTGGCGGCATGGATGCTAAGACGCGGCATAGAAGCGGGGCTGCGAGGAATGATCGTAACCGCGACCTGTGGGATGCGTTCGGCGTGCGCGGGGGTGTATATGGAACCTGAGAGTACTAGAATCCGAGGGTGGGGATTGGGGAGAGATAAAGAAAAAGACAGAGGAAGGGAAAGGGTCACGAAAAGAGCACGCACGCGAGGGATTGACGCACGCCTCCCCCACAATGACATTACCCTAAAAGGATAATCTCATCTTATCGGAGCACGTGTGTGCTCGGGAACTGCGGACCTCAGTCGTGTCTAATTTGCTTATTTTTCACGCCTCACCATTCTCCGTTTGACAAAGTGGTTATTGCTGCTGCTCACTACCACTGGCGTTCAGCCGGTGACGTCGGTTCGAGCCCCGCGTCATTAATTTCGTTTTTTTAAATTTGTTTTTTTTTTCGGCACAACGCAGCACTACGCAGTGGGCCTGTGGCGAGCGGCAGCTCCGCGCAGTGGGTTTCCCATGTGCCACAGGTCGGAAAACTCTAGGATCCAAGAAGAAAAGTGAAATAAATGTCAAAAGAAATATCCTTAAACCCTAGGCAGTGCACCCCCGTTGCGAGCGGATGTCCCACGCAGTGGGCTCAATGGCTGAGCGTTAAGGGGGGGTCCGTGGGGGATCTTCTCTGCGCTGAAAGACTTGTGTGTAACTGTCTAAATCCTCAAAAATATTGAAATACATGAATAATAATACATATGGACGTGCCATAATGCGAAGTCTAGCAGGAATACCATTCCCCTCAGCTGAAATACGATAAAATGTCTATAAAATGCTTCGTTTATCGACACGTCGCATTTACACGTGATGGGAAAGTATCACGTGTTGTCATTGCGGGGGAGGGCAACGGGATTTCACGCGAGGATACGCAACGAAACGCAACCAAAATGCACTTAGTCAGCCCAAGCACCATTCTCGATGGTATTCGGCTCCCGCGGCGCCGCGCGGGCGAAGAATAGTTACACGCGTCGGTGTCTGTGGCTAGTCTTGTGTTTATCGCGGGGTCCCGATCGTAGTGCGCCGCTATTACCTAAGCTTAGCTAATCTTAGCTAATCCGGGTAAGGCCGAAACCTTTGTTTTAAGCCCTCCAGGGAAATGAGGGCACGGAATCTGTGGTTCTGGAAGTAGATTGAAGTGTCCTGAGTGTCCAAAATTATTTTGGTGAATTTTATGTAGATTCTTCGTTACATCGCAAGACGCTGCCAATGGCGCGGTTGAATCACGTGTGAGAATGGTGTCAAAACGCGCTATTTTGCAAAACCATTTCTGGTGTCTCTGTTGAAATTCTGAGGAGACAGAAAGTTAGAAGCATTGAATAAAAGTTATGAGGCACAAAAGTTTCTGCAAATTGAGAGTATTCTGTGCAAAGAGAACGAAATCGGACTTTGATTAGCTAAGATTACCTAATAGCGGTGCACTGCGATCAGGACCGCGGTAAACAACAGACTTTAAGTATATAGCGAGGTACGAGCGTTCATATAAAGCGTCTGTCTACGAGAGACTAGTCTGTGGCTCGATGTGAAGCGGAGGTGTCACGCGTTGAGTCGGAATCAAAGGGCGGGTGGCCAGGTGGAGACTCAAGAGGAGAGGTCGGGCAGCGAAGGACGTAGAGTAGGCAGCGTGGCGTAGCGATTGCAGACACGACAGCTCCGGATGTGACAACCGCGAAGAGCGAAGATGGAGTCTGAGCAAATGCAGGCCGCAGACAAAGCAAGACGTGCGTGGTGGTTGCGTGGTGGAAGCAAGTGTGAAAGTGATCGGATCGGAACTTTGCGCGACTCATCATTACGTCACGACGCCCGCTCTCTTCGGTACTATCCTCTCCACCACGCGCAGTGCTCGACGCCCGCCATCCGCTTCATTTCAAATTTGTGGGTCGCCAATGCAACGCCAATGGCCCGCTTGTGGTGCTATGGTTGTCATTGCTCGCTGCTCGCTGCCCATTGCCTCGCCTTCACTGCAAACACGGACAGGACTGGCGCATAAGTTATAACTTGCCTAGTCTATGAAGGTCCTTGACGGACAAAAGTCTTTATCATAGTTTACCTGTGTTTTTTTGCTCGAGATCTTGCAAGATCTTGCAAGATCTTTCAAGAATTTCCAAGATCTTCAAAGAAGCTAAAGATTTTGCAAGATCTTGCAAGAACACCAAACCTGAAAGCACAAAGTGCATGAGATCTTGCAAGATCTCATCTCTCCCAAGATCTTGAAAGATCTCAAGAACTGAACACTGGCTCTTTTTTCACAACTTCTTGGAATATCTTGCAAGATCATCGATACTAGAACATTTAGAAAAATCTCGAAATCCCTCAAGATCTTGCAATATCTTGCATAGCTTCATGATCTGGGCTGAAAAATGAAGCTACCTTAGATATTGTGCTGTAATTTTTAGGTGTTTTTGAGGGCATCCGGAGATAAGTCAATTATATGCACCTACCTGGCCCAAATAACCAGGCGAGTTAGCCGGGGAGATATATATAATCTCCCCGGCTAACTCGCCTGTGACCGGGCGGTTCCCCCTGAGCGCAATAATTCTGGGCTAATAATAATTTTCTTCTGCCCAACAATAATTAAAGTATCGTTAAATACCACAAGGGGAGGGCGGGTCAGCATCAATCCCACGTTCGTTTCCATCAAAGATGGACGGCGACGTCACGTAGCGCACATCCCGACGCGCGCATCAGTCCCATCCCAAACTGCCGCCGCCTGCACTCAAGTCGGCCGTTTTGGTTGGAAAAATAGCCGTAAAATCGGCCAAAAAAATTACATTATAATTTCGAAGAGCTCAAGAGTCTACGAAGCGACCACCGGTCCCGACATGCGCCAACAATACGATCAGAGAGGCCGCTGCCGGTGCCAATGTCGGCCGTTTTGGTCTTCAAACTCATGGAAGAATCACAATTTTTTGAAAGTATCTCATGGTTCATATTGAAGCAAACAACTCCTAGCTCCATAAAGCAATGGGCACTCTATGAGTACAGTAGTGCATAATTCAGACATAAGGAAGGCATTGTGAAATATTGGCTTGCCCGCCCGCCGCAGCACGACATGCTCTTGGAAATCCTCAAGTATATTTGTTTCTTTTTTGTTACATGTGTCTTGACTGTACCTAGGGGCACACCTGCATTATTGTGCTTGCGCTTCCTCGGAACTGGCGCATCAAACATAGTGTCGACTAAAGCGGTGATGTTCGCTCCTGTCGCAGGACTACCCCACTTATCTCGTGGTTCCTATCCCTTCTCGGCGGGCGTGGCAGCAGGTTTGTTACTATCTATGCGTGCGATTTCTTCGTTGATTTGTTTCAGTTCATGGGTAGACTTCCAAGGAGGTTATTGAAGCCGTGGAATTGCGCCGGTGGTTCCAGCTGAGATTTGATCCAATATTGTTGGTGCTGAGTTGCAAGGCAAGTGAGAATGTCGAATCCTTGGAGACGAACAGGAAGCAAGCCGTGCTGCACAAGGTCTTTGGGCGAAAATAAAGGATCATTCATGGCGGTGATCACAGGGGTTCACGAGGATGAGTGCAGACATTTGTGAGGATGAGTGCAGAGTCGAGGACGAGTGCAGAGTTGGTGGTGGGGAAAGCAACAACAGCATTGGTCAAGGTATTAGAATGTAGAAGAAAGGAAAAACCTGCTGTTTTTGCCGTTTTAAAAATGTACCTCCTTGTGTTCCTTCTCGCGCCGCCTAGCCCGGCCACGAGTGAGCCGTCTGCCAATGCAGCGAGGTATATGACGCACCTGTTGTGTTAGCATTCAGAGGCCGCGGGTTTGTGGCGGCCGGACCCATTTACTGAGTACACGAGTTACCGCTGTGCATGGCGTTAAGTTCAGACTGTGTTTCCGTTGTGGCCATAGTCACTTTTTGTACCTGCAGAAAAGAGAACTATTGGGGTGCCTTTAAATTTCTTCGTAATGTTGTCGGAAGAGCAGAGTATTCTGCTCCTTTATTCAGGAAGAAGTCGTGGTCGTACAGGCATATAGATAGAAAGATGTCAGTTCGCGACCGGAAATGGCAGTCAGTTTGCAAGCAAAATGAACACCATTTTATGTCGTACCTCTTCTGCATCGCCTCCGAAACGCTTGCTAATCGAAATTCCATACTTAAGGTGTTGACGGCAGTGGAATTGAAGTCGTAGGGAGTCGTGAGCGAGGAAGGTTGGTAGTTGAGGTGAGTGGTCAGAAGAGAGAGAGCGAGGCATTTCCAAGTTTGGAATGGATTCCAAATGTAATATCAGTTTGCGATCAAAACCACCAACCATTTTATTTATAGCTCTTTCAACAACGTCCCAAAATTCCTGAGAAAATCACAGTATATAGTTTACTTGCGAAAGTGTTTTGCAGGATGCGCCACGCACACGGTTCAACTGAAGACATCACCAAGACATCACGTACTCGGGCGGCCGTTCGGCGGTTCGTTGACTATGCGGCAGACTTCTGGGTGTCCATTCTGGGTGTCCATTATCACGTTTGTGCTGCAACCATTGGAGCCATCGAATGACTGATTTATGTCTGCCCTCAGCAATCATCTGAGGAATAGCGTGTCACGTCAGTAACGTACTGTCATGGTGCTGGCTACCCCAGACCAGAATAGAACAGAGGCCAGAAATAAGCACAGAAGATCCAAGGTATCAAGCAGGCAACTGGCATTGAGAAGACAAGGGGAAGTAGACTACATGGCACAGCCAATAACCCCGCTGTCACTGGTAACTAAAGAAGAAGGCTAAATATACATATTACATACTGACTACGCTGCGGGTGCATCAAAACCCGAGCTGGTAAACCCTGTGGGAAGAAACCCGGCTTGGGAAAGCTACCGGGCTCACATGACTGATAGGTATCTAAAGCCCGCGCCCTTACATTATCCCCCTTCTAGCGCTGAACGAAGGACGAGTGCGAAATATCAAGGCGGGCGAAGTTCACGACCTTTGATGATGGGGTCGAGACGATCAGCTGGACGAGATTTGCGTCCAAAGCGAGTAGTTGTGACGGTAGGCGGAACGTAGTTGGATTGTAAGTTCTCTCGAACTGGTGGAGGAGTTGGGATGCGACGGGAGGCACGAGGAACGGCAGATGGAATTGAAGTCGAAAGACGAGGAGGAGGAGGAGGAACCGAATCTGGAACAAAGGAGAATCAACAGTAGAAGTGGAAGAAGGAGAAATAGAATTAGAAGTTTCCACTGGGTAAGTTTATTCCAACACAACACGTTGTGGGCGAGGTGCACGGGGATGACGGTGGTGGAACCATTCAAGCAGCTCGTCTGCAGTACGAGGGATGTCGGAAAGGGGAACCCAAGCATCTTCATCCTCAGAGGCTCCAGTGAAGCGCACGAGGTACTCAAATCGTCGACCAGTCTTGCGAGCATCGAGGATGGCTGCAACACAGGTTGCAGGATCATCATCTGGAAGCAGCTCAAAGGGCTGAGGGTCAGCGTGCGGGTGGAATTCAGATGGATCATTGTAGAGTTCAAGGAGGGAGATGTGGAAGATGGGGTGAAGGCGAGAAAGATAAGAAGGAAGAGGCAGCTTAAAGGCCTGGGTTCCAATGGCACACTCGATAGGATAAGGTCCAAGTCACCGATGATCAAGCTTGTCAGACGGTCGAGTAGTTTTAATGTTGCGCCAAAGGAGCCACATGAGACGGCCAGGCTGGAGGTCAGGAGGAATGGGATCATGGTGGCAGTCATAAGCACGAGCTTGAACTTCTTGAGCATGTTTCAGCTCAGCTTGCAACTCAAGATGGATCCGTTCAAGTCGAGTCGCCAAGTCAGCTGTGGCAGGGACAACCGCAGGTGCAGCCTCAGAAATACAGGGTTCGAAAGTGGGGTGGAAACCAGTATTTGCAAAGAAGGGAGACTGCTGGGTGGAGGAGTTGACCGAGTTGTTGAACGCGAACTCAGCAAGAGGAAGGTAATCGACCCAGTCATCTTGTTGATAGGAGATGTAGGCACGAAGGTAGGTTTCAAGTGTTTGGTTGGTGTGGCTCGGTGAGACCATCGGTTTGCGGGTGATAGGCAGTGGAAGTGCGCACATCAACTTGCAAAAGACGGGTGAGCTCTGACCAAAATTGAGAAATGAACACTGCACCGCGGTCAGAGATAATGGACTCAGGAAGTGCATGGTATCGAAAGATCCGATCGAGGAATAGCCAGGCAAGTTCAGGAGCATTTATCGACTCTTTGCAAGGAATAAAGTGAGCAGCACGAGTCAGCCGATCACAGACAACAAAAATAGAATCGTAGCCATGTGAGTCTGGGAGTTTAACAATAAAGTCCATTGAGATTGAGAGCCAGGGACGAGTCGGAATATCGAGAGGTTGGAGAGGCCCATAGGAACGGTGTTGAATGGCCTGTATCCGATGGCAGAGATCGCATGCATCGACGTACTTTCGAACACGTGTATACAAACCCGGCCACGAGTAATCCCGCTGAACATTTTGGAGAGTACGAGTGCGGCCGGGATGTCCTGCAACAACTGAGTCATGACGTGAGTGGAGGACATCTGCTCGAAGAGGTTCAGGAACAAAGAGACGCCCCTTGTGATATATCATCCCGCGTTCAGCAACAAAGTCTGAGTCGCCTTTCACGAGAGCTTTGCGCCACTCCTGGTCAACCTCCCAAGCATCTTGGAAACGCTTAAGGAGTTCAGACGAGTCGATTGAGAGTGTGGTGAGGGCAGAGAGGGTAGCGGAAGGAGGAGGAGAGGAAGGAGTTGAGGGAACAAGAGTACGATCAGGGAATAGGAGCTCGGTGTGATAAGGCCGAAGAAGCGTTTTGAATTGAGCTTCAGAGGTCTCATCCCCCTTCTGAGGGACGAAGTCCGGACGATGCGACGGAGCATCAGCGACATTTTTGACACCGGGACCCCCAGAAAGCTTGAAGTCGAACTCGGAGAGGAACATAGACCAGCGGACTTGGCGGCGATTAAGGACCCGAGTAGACATGAAGTATTCGAGATTCTTGTGGTCCGAGATAACTGACACAGGATGAGCAGTGCCGATAAGCCAAGCACGCATGTTGCAGAAGGATTCCACAACAGCAAGAAGTTCTTTGTCATAGACCTCGTAGTTGATTTCGGCAGGAGTAAATTTCTGAGAGTAGAAAGTGACAGGATGGAGGTGACCTTCGTCGTCAGGCTGCATAAGAACACCAGCAAGCGCAAAGTCAGAAGCGTCGGTCGCGAGGGTGGAAGGCTGAGTTGGGTCAAAGTGACGAAGAACAGGTTGGGAGAGGAGCGCAGCCTTGAGTTTGTTGAAAGCAGTGCGAGCAGAAGCAGAGAATTGAAAGATGACATCCTTCTTACAAAGAGAAGTCAGTGGAAGAGTAACAAAAGAATAATGGTGCACAAAGCGGCGATAAAAGTTGGTGAAACCCAAAAATGACTGGATATCCTTGACGGAACGCGGCTCCGGCCAGTTACGGACGGTGTCGAGCTTCTTGGGGTCCATCTTGATACTGTCGGCGCCAATAACATAACCGAGGTAAGTAACCTCAGACCAGTCAAACTCGCACTTCTCGGGATTAGCGAAAAGACGCGCGCTCTGAAGCCGGTCAAGCACTTTCTTGACATGCTCATCATGTTCTTCCTGGGAATGAGAGAAAATCAGAATATCATCAAGATAAACAACACAGAACACATCGAGATAATCGTGCAGCGTATCCATGATAAAGGCTTGAAAAGTCGAAGGTGCGTTGGAGAGACCGAAGGGCATAACGAGGGTTTCGAATAAGCCAAGGGGAGTGCGGAAAGCAGTCTTCCATTCGTCGCCTTCTTTGACGTGGACGAGGTTGAAGGCATCCCTGAGATCGATAACTGAGAAAACCTTGCAACCTTGAGTCCTGTCGAGAAGATCGTCAATAAGAGGTGAAGGATAGCGGTTTTTCTTCGTAATCGAATTCAAACCACGGTAATCGACACAGAGTCGAAGGTCACCCGACTTCTTGTGGGCAAAGAGGATCGGCGCGGCCGCGGAGGAGGTAGAACGCCGAATAAAACCTTTCCGGAGGTTCTCATCGAGGTATTTTGCCAGAGCATCACGTTTGTCCTGAGAAAGGCAATACATTGGGCCAAAAGGAGGAGATTTGCCGTCTTCGAGATCGATCGAGATGTCATAAGGACGGTGGGGAGGCAGAGTGTTGACTTCAATGTCGGAAAAGACCGTTGAAGCCCAAGGCATATATTTAGGAGGGAGAGCGTGCAGCACAGAGGAGTCGTGAGGTTCATCAGGGTTGTCAGGACCGAGGTCGGAGTCATGAGTCGAGGACGTCGAGCCCATCGAGGCGAGGGTGTAAGCGGGAGAGCCTACAGGATGAAAACGAATCAGTGAAATATCAAGATTCTTGTTAAGTTTGCGAAAACGAGATGGATTAAGGACTCGAATTTGAGGGGTGGGAGCAGGAACAGGGTGAGTGCGATCGAGAACAGAGCGACCGAAGCCGTTAAGTCCTGTCAGCGCAGAGAGGAAGGAACCAGAGGGTGATGTGCACATCAGAGGAGTTGGCGCGCTGTCCGCGGACAAACGCAGAGACGAGTCGTCGGCCAAACACTCATCATGAGAATGTATCGTAGGTACATGAGTGGAGGAGGGTACAGGAGCAGAGTTGGGTGGAGCAAGAGAAGCAGAACGGAAAAAGGGAAACAACTCGCTGTGAAGACCGAAGCCTAGTCCGACGGAGGTTGAGGAGACAGAGTTGAGAGCGGAAGAACCTGGTGAGGGGCGAGGGAGACCGAAGCCTCGAGCGCCCACACGAATCGGATCCGAGCGAGTGAGGTTGCAACAGGAGAGGGAAAGGTCCATTGAGGTCCAGTCGATTTCGGGGTTGTGTCGGCGCAGCCAGTCCAGACCGAGAATGACCGGATACCCAACAGACACGACGCCAAGGTGAATCACCTCTGAGTGGGATTCTACAGAGAGACACGCAACAACGTCATGAGTGACCAGTCCGCCAGTGATCGGGCGATCGTCAACAGCTGTGATTGGGACAGGAACATCCTTGGGCGTCCGCAGAAGCGAATGCCTTTGGCTGAACCGTTCAGAGATGCAGGAAGCGGTGGCACCACAGTCGACCAGAGCAAAGGTGCGAATGGGAGCGCGACCAGGAAAGGAGAGGGAAACAGAAATGAAGAAGTGATCTGGAGAATTCAAGTGAGAGAAAGAAGCAAAGACGAAACGAGGAACGACGTAGTTTTGGGGTATAAAGTGTCCATTCGTCGCACGAATGAACGTGGGCTTCATGGCGAGATCAGGACGTGCCCTAGCATCAGAACCCGAGAGCCCTAGGGCAGGAGATGGACTCTCGGTCAGGCTTTTCCCGCCTGAGCGGGACCAGCCTGTCGTGCAGCATCGTGCTTTTTCGCCTTCGCAGACTTGTTGGGACAAGTCCCCAAGTCATGACCGGGACCTCTGCAGTAAAGACAGAGGTTGTTCCAGTGGCAGCGATCCTTCTCATCCTGGGTCAAGGGTCCTCGAAACTTCAAGGAATCGACCTCCATGGGAGTGGGGTCTGAAGTCGAGGACGACACCGGGGGGAGAGGACACCGCCGGGCGATGGTTGGGACGAGAGGAATTCGCGGTTGAACACGAGCCCCCCAGCACGTTCATGAGTGGCAATCTCGTTTTCGTGCAGGTCATTGTCGATCTTGATCGCGAGTGTGACGAAAGCCTCGAAGTTGGTGGGTTTGGGACGAGCCCCCACGATCTTATCCCGGACGCTCGATTTGAGGCCGTCATGGAACTGATCAAGCTTTGTCTGCTCGGAGAAATCCACATGAGCCAACAGCTCACGGAATCTCGTGGCATAGTTAGCACACGAGCCCGTTTGCCTCAACACCTTGATCAGACGAAGAGCAGTGGCGGCGTAGTTGGAATCTGAAAATTGTGAGCGAAAAGAAGCAACAAAACGAGGATAATCAGAAAGAATCGGTGGCCTTGACGGAATAATACCAGGACTTGGGGTTGCCGTCATTGAGGTCTGTGGAAAAATATCCCGTCTTGTCCAGATCGTCAGTCATTCGCTGGAGGCGGATGTTGGTTTCGACTTCGTCGATGAAAGCCTCGACATCCTTGGTACTGCCAGTGAACAGGCATGGCTCACGCCCCTTGAGAGGACGTGGAGCAACAGGTACAGGGGCAGGAGCGGCAGTAGTAGGAGTAGGAACGACCGGCGGGGCAGTAGCAGCAGGGGGAGGACCAGTGGCAGGAGCAGGAGGAGGAGCATTCGCAGCAGCAGCAGCAAAACCGTGGTTAAGGGTGTTCAGCATGGTATTGAGGACATTAGTCATGTTCCCCAGTGTATTTAAGACTGCATTCTGCTGGGCTTCATGGAACTGCCGAGTCGCGGCAGCCTCGCTGCAAACCTCAGTGAAGAGCTGGTGAATTATAGCATCAGGGGAAGGAGTAGGAGGCTGCTGGAATTGCTGCTGGAATTGTTGCTGGTATTGTTGGTCCCCAGATGGCTGAGACGAGCCATTGTCGAAACCAGAGCTGTAGCCTGAGCTAGTGTTGCCCCAGGCATCAGAACCCCAGCCAGGAGTTGTCGAACGGTGATCATGGGACATTTTTGGAGGGTGGGAAAGAAGAATCCAAGAAGCAGCAAAGGGATAGAAAGAATAGAAGCTAGGTGTGGCAGTGAGAGCACAAAATTAGAAACAGGGATACACAGCTAAAAGCCGGGGTTGGGGTCTTCTCAAACTGTCACGGTGCTGGCTACCCCAGACCAGAATAGAACAGAGGCCAGAAATAAGCACAGAAGATCCAAGGTATCAAGCAGGCAACTGGTGTTGAGAAGACAAGGGGAAGTAGACTACATGGCACAGCCAATAACCCCGCTGTCACCGGTAACTAAAGAAGAAGGCTAAATATACATATTACATACTGACTATGCTGCGGGTGCATCAAAACCCGAGCTGGTAAACCCTGTGGGAAGAAACCCGGCTTGGGAAAGCTACCGGGCTCACATGACTGATAGGTATCTAAAGCCTGCGCCCTTACACGTACGCGCTTCCAATAAGATCCATGCCACCACAAATTGCCCAATGACGGAAGCTGTCCGACTTCGAACATATAGAACATCAGCTATCACTCATATCCGTCGAACTTGGGTATATTCCTCTGCAATCGTGCGAAAGGTTCCATATATGACGAGGATCCTCAGCGCACCTCACCTTCTCTCAATAATTCATTCATCAATGATGCACTGTCACCGGAGATTTGGACCCGAAACAATATCGATCGTCCGCCGCCATCGAAAGGCATGTACTTGCCCGGATTTCATTAAACCCTCAGTTACTTGCCCCTGCAATGTCTCCAGGTCTTCCAACCGTAACGCCTCCAGGTTCAGAGTGGCAAAATCTAGACTAAACTCGTTCCCCTTGTTCAGCCCTCACATAAACAGGTCCCTTATGATGGCGAGTGAACCACGTTTGTGCTCCTCTTGCGTCAAAATTTAGAGGCGTACTTTAGCTCAGTCAGGCACTCTGATAGCAGTGAACGACTGTATTAGATACCTAATAAACAGAGTAAAGCTAATAGAGTACGTTAGTGCTAGTAATAAATATGTAAGTGAGAGAACGCACCTGAGAGTGACATATTCGGCTTGCAAGACGGGCTTGCGCCTGCGCCAACGGGCTTTTTCCTTAGGCTAGGATTTGGGTGTAGATCAGAGCCCAAGCCCGGCAGATCGGCTTGCACGTATTTCTCGTTCCCCTCAGACTAATTTCTTAATCTGAATGAGTACACTATATGCATCAAGTACATACATCTAGGGCTTGCAATTTTTAATTATGTTTTGCTCACCAATGCTCAGTATAGTCTTATCATCTCTGTACATGCCTTGAAACTAAAGGGTTTCCCACAACTCGAATTCCCGGTGCACCAGAACCAATTTATTCGTGAGATGTTAGTATAATTTGTTGAAATGACCCAAAAATATCCACGTATGCCGATGCCGACTTTTAAACCAAGATAGTTGTTTGCATATGTCTCATGCCATTTCACTGCCTCCTTCTTATGGTCTCTCAAACATACTGTGACCACTTCTCGTCACCGCTAGGACCTGACGTGGGCATAAAAAAATATGAAGTAAACCCGAAACCATTGGTATACTGTAGTATTTCGTTCAATTCGTATAGTCACGCATCCCACGGCCAAAAACCTACGAAAATTTTCGTAAGTCACTCAGTCACAAGGGCGATTTTGGCCTTAGCCGAGCTAGCTGAGCTTAGCCGAGCCCTTGCCGACGGATCAAATTCCTTAATTAGGGGAATTATATGAAAGGTACAGTTCGTAGGACGATGTCACACCCCAAATCCCCTTACAAATTGAACGAAATACTACAGTAAATGGGTTAAAATGAGTTTGGTGAAGTCCAAAATCACTTCCCAGAGCTAATATACTAGAGCCCTTTCTCATCGTCAACAAGATGGTGGGCGCAAGCCATTTTGGCTGATGCCATCAATTTAGGCTTGGGCTGGCTTGCGTTGAAAAGTGGATGTATGCATCCAGTAACAATGTCCTAGTGATCACCAAAATGTTTCATTGACACATTCCAACCATTTTACAATGGATCCGTGTTGAACTGGTGCCGTGTTAAAGCAAGTTGAACATGGCTTAAGCCATCACAAGCCAGTTTGTCTGATGCCATCAATTCATGCGGCGCTTTGGCTTGCAGCGAATAGTAGTACGGTATGAATACAATCAAAGTGGTTCCCTAATAATCCATCAGGTAACACCTAGAATGCATCTTTGATACATTGGCAACGTTGGGATTGCTTCCAACACCGTTCTGAATTTTATTCAGTGGAGAATTGACATGAATTGACATATGAGTATGTCAAAGTTGAAGCTGACTTCGGCCCTGAGAGCCAACAGTCTTGGGGACCATTGGAATATAACTGTGACCAAGCATTCAGCCTTGATTCATGATACCGATGAATTTAGGGACAACATTTCCAACTCGAGCCATTCATGTAGGTAAATGACTTGCAGCGTGCGATGATGGCTTGCACAAACTGGCTTGTGTTGGCGCAAAATGTCTTGCTCGCACAAATCGGCTTGTGGGTGAGCAAACTGGCTTGCCAGTGAATCAAAATGGAGACATGCCTCCGCACTTATGCACGCATATAGTCCGTCCAGGCAATACTATATTCCATGGTGAATCAATCCAATTCGTGCCGTCCCACGTGGAATTGTTCTGAATTGGTGCTTTAGATATCAAGGGGAGATACCTGGAATGGTATTGTATGGCCTTTGAAGGAGACTTTGGACGTGGTTGCATGAGATGCACGGTTGCCGGTTGAACCGTCGTTGATGTGATCAATTACGGTGACAGGGTTGATGCAGACAGTAGGAATACAACCATGAAGACAGGAGGGGTATGAGGAACTTCATTATTGAGAAATCTGAGAAACCATTTCAGTGTGGAGCTATACTGTAGCTGAGCACAAGCAGCCACAAGCCACAAGCCAAGCCGTCCAAGCCCGCACAGCCAAATTCAAACTCTGCTGAGTGGGGCAAGCCGTTTTGGCAAGCCCGTCGGCTAAGTCTGGAACACACCTCAGTTGAGCACTCTGATAGCAGTGAATGAGTGTATAAGATACCTAATAAACAGAGTAAAGCTAATAGAGTACGTTAGTGCTAGTAATAAATATGTAAGTGAGAGAACACACCCCAATCAGGCACTCTGATAGCAGTGAACCAACAGTGAACGACTGAGGTACGTCTCGGTAGCGACGGGCTATAAGTAGGTGATCGGTAGTAAGGAGGTCGTTGAGACAGGAAGGGAAGACAAATTAGGTGTACACAGTGTCTACGACCGTCGGTGGGTACCGCACCCGGCTATATGGCTAGCCGAGCCATTACTTCAACATACCTGAACTCCGGAATAGTAGCAAGACAAACCGTAAGATGATGGGCGATCTCGGCGATCTTGTTTTTCATTCCAGTTCTCGTCAGCCTCCCCCGTGCGGCACCTCTTTGCATGACCCTTGATGCTAGTCCTCGAGCGGAACATCCTGAGGATGACGGGAGCCGCTACTAACTGTTCATTAATGAATTTCGCCTTTTCTGTCTGTGATATGAGTAGTGAGGCTCCCTAAAACCCGACACCGCAACGCATTTTTCTAATCCGACACACCTCAGAACATGCGACACACCCTCCGATATTTCGTGCTATCCGACACACCTTGCAGGAAGTTCAACTGCACACAAGCCTCCAGAGAGGGGACGAACGTAATACTACTAGAGATCATAATAGAATATTGAACCACCAGATCATGCATACGAAGCTTTGAAGGCCTGAGAGTTGCCTTTTCAGATGATGCGGCTTATCACCTTCAAACAATTAAGTATTGACGGACATACCCACTGTAAGCACTGGATTTGGGTCTAGACAGTAATAAAGAGTCGAAATCCAGTCATCAGGGTTCTACATAATACATGCTTGTGTTGTACCCATTAACACGTGTTTGGATGCGCTGTTGTCCCCGCAAAGTGCGGCACTCGCGCCCGACCGCTGCCCTTCCGCGCATGCCATCTTCGTTCCCGCTGTCGATGACTTGGCGCTACCGCATTGGGGCACAGCGCGCACGGCACGGATTTTGGAGAAACACTGGTCGTTGAAACAGCCGCACTAATGCAGGTGCAACACACCGTTTCCGCCGCCGTTAACGCCTCGCACCGTAGCGCAGTGTGCCGCGCCGTAAGCAGCGCATCACATTCAGGCGCGGCGCACAGGTGAACTTAAAACGGGATCCGAGCTAGATGCGATTGAGAAAGATGACGGGCAGTCCGGGCCTCACCAGGAGATCAAACGCACAATTTGCACACGCTCCCGCACCCAACGCGCTGACCTGCACAACGCGTCCACGCCTGCTCCCAACCTGAGTGACCATCAAGGCGCTTTGTATCGTCTTGAGAACATATCGCGCCGCATTTTGAGGGGAATAGACACAGAAGGAGGAAGAGGTGGTGGGTGGTGGTGGTGGAGGGAAGTCAAGAGAAGCGAGTGTGACCAGTCATGAATAGGTCACAGCGACCAGGTTCAGTCAGATTCCGCCAGGACCGCAACCATGTGTTGGATTTCCTGAACGGAACATCAATGCATCGGAAATCCTCAGAATTGTGTTGACTTTTCTGAATGTGTCGAATATTCTCATAAATGCGTTGCTGCTGCTGAGGTGTGTTGGATTTGAAAGATGTGTCGTGGTGTCGGCTGTGCATCAGACTTTTGACAAATAACTTGTGACCTTTGTGACCTTTTTGGCTTGGCACCAAGCTCGCAAGGTCAAAAAGGTGAAAACCTCAATATTTCACTGTCTCAACTATGTAGATACTCATGTCATATACATGCAGTCGTCTTGTGCCAGCCTACATGTCACTCAAAACAAATATTAGCACTTCGAAAACCACCTGGAACAGCCCGAGATAAACCTATTTTTAGCAGGATCCGCGGACCTTGTGAAAATGGGCTTACTGTACTATTATGACCAAGTGTTCACGGGGCGTCACCCGTAACCTCAAGTGTTCACTGGGCCTAGTGTTCATGGGTTGAGCGTCACCGTCACCGGTTCACCAACTGTTCATTCCACTAATCGGCCCATGTTACCAAGAAGCTCGCCGATCCTGTATTCGAGTTTGGTTCGGATCCGGATAGGGTAGGATTCGGTTCAGAACCGAACAGTGGCAACACTATACATATATGTGTATGTACTTACTGCAGAAAAATTCAGTCTCATTGTCTCTCTCTCTTTCAAGGAATCTGGGGAAAATACCTTCGACATTTCCGACATAGCCATGGCCCCACCAAAGCTCAGAAAAATCGTGGCCAAGTACTTCTTGATTCTCCAGGAGCTCGAATACGACCTTCTCCCCCCACCACACCTCTCCATTTCCAAAATGCTCGAGTTCCCACCAAAGCTCGGCCACTAATAGCTGGTCTCCGGCCTGCTCAGTTCTTCAGCGAGCATCTTGCAGATATTAATTACCGTGACTTATGGCTTTGTCCCCTGTGCTTGGGTATTGCCAATGCCAGAAAACTGCAACTCCCCATTATCAGGGCACGGTTTGGGAGGAACATTAATTTTTTCATGTAATTTCGGTCGTTTTTTTTGTCGAATTCTGAGCAGCTCAAAAATCGTTTTTACCCCCTTTTGGAGCTTCAAAAATTCAAGTGTTCATTGGTCAGCCATCACTGTCACATAGGCCAAAAGTGTTCAGTTCACAGGCCGCTGTCACCCGTCACCTGAACACTTGGTCGTAATAGTACAGTAGTCCTTGGGGCCTTGTCGCCTTGACGACCTTTCGGGCCTTTATCGGCCTTTTTTGACCTTTTTCAAGCTTGAAAAAGGTAAAAAGTTTCATGTCAAAAGTCTGATGTGGTATATCCTCATGAGTAGTCCATTTGTCAACGTAAGTATGTAATTGTGATGGCTTATCATAAGTACTTCGAAAGTACCATCCTCCTCTTGCTACATGACTGGGATTGGGCCTCTTCGAGGCAGGTGGCTGAACCTTTGGGATAGATAGTTTAACCTTTGATTTCCAGTTGACAGCTAATTTGAAAATAATAGACATTTTTTTTATTTTCGCGCACAATTCGGCTAAGCTCTCGCCGGAGTTCGGCGAGGCAAACCTAGATACAGGAGGCCTCGAGTATGAGCCTGAGGTGGAGCACCACCGTTGCGACAATGGTTTGATTGAGCTCCATGCACTTGGGCCGAAGTAGCCGAATCTTTGCTCGAAAATGAAAAATTTCTATCATTTTCAAAATAACTGGAACAAGAATCAGGATTCCATCTAGTCTCTCTTGACAGACTCTTTATTGATTCTCGCTCGTACCTTGTGTGATAAAGAGTCTGTTGGTTACCGCGTAAATCCGGCAGCCTGCGTTATTATATAAGCTTCCCCTTTCAGAACTCACGTGAACAGCTAATTAACGCGACTTGGACGCGTCGCTGATCCTCTCGTAAGCTGGCAAGGAATGTAATACTAGAGAGCTTCATTATACATTATCAATGAAGTTTTTGTGCCCTCACGAGCCATTTCGAGCAAGAGAATTCCCCTTATGAATATCTTAGCTTTACTGTACTATTACGACCAAGTGTTCAGGTGACGGTTGATGACGACCTGTGAACTGAACACTTTTGGCCTAGGTGACGGTGACAGCCGACCAATGAACACTTGAATTTTTGAAGCTCCAAAAGGGGGTAAAAACGATTTTTGAGCTACTCAGAATTCGACAAAACACAACCGAAATTGCGCGAAAAAATTTAATGTTCCTCCCAAACTGCGCCCTGCTAACAGCAAGCTGCAATTTTCCTGCGCTGGCCACGCCCAAGCACAGGAGGCACAGCATCCTCAGGCTCATCTGCATCCTCAGCGTCCGATGCCTCCGCATTTCCTGATCGGGTAATACCACCATCGTCGCTGACTGCGAAATTCGTCGCGACAGAAACCCATTGGATCCGAGGTAACCGGACACAACATCGAGTGGGACATCACAGTCATCATACACCTCTCGATTGCTGTTAAGCCCACTCTTGGGATTTGCGGAAATTCGCCCACACATCGTGTTTGAGGGTGAAGGCGACTTCCCAGTAGGTCAATACCCACAACGGATAATGGTTGGCAGTCCCGCCGACGTGACTGTAAATGATAGAGCAAAATCCATCCAGGAAACGCTGACGAGAACACCCGAGAAGTTGGTGCATTGTCTTCGCATCCGGAATAGGACGACGCGGCAGACGAAGCCGTAAGTCGTCGCCATTGATGTCGGGAAGATTTTTGCTGAAGAACTGCGCAGGTTGGAAGCCAGTTATGGTCGAACTTTGGAGGGGAAGCGGGAACTCGAGCATCTTGGCAATGGAGAGGTGTGGTGGGGGGAGAAGGTCGTATTCGAGCTCCTGGGGAATCAAGAAGTACTCGGCCACAATTTTTTTGAGCTTTGGTGGGGCCATGGCCATGTCGAAAATGTCGAAAATGTCGAAGGTATTTTTTCGTATTCCTTGAAAGAGAGAGAGAGTCCAAGAGACAACGGAACTGAATTTTTTTCTACAGTAAAAACATGTGTATAATGTTGCCGCCGTCCGGTTCTGAACCGAATCCTATCCCTATCCGGATCCGAACCGAACTCGAGCTCGAATACGGGATCCGCGAGCTTCTTGGCAGGCAACATAGGCCGATTAACGGAGTGAACAGTTGGCGAACCAGTGACGGTGACGCTCGACCTATGAACACTTGACCCAGTGAACACTTGAGGTTACGGGTGACGCCCCGTGAACACTTGGTCGTAATAGTACAGTATTCTTTGTGTTTGAGTCGAAATCATCTCATTACCTTTCAGAAAATTTAGTTTATTGCAGAGGAATCCTTCATAATATGCCTATGTGTTTTATGCTAATTTTTGACCTCGTTATTGGGATAGCACCAAGAAACGCATTGAGACGCGTCTCGCTAAACGCTTGTTTGCGCAAGCATCCGTGATCGTTACATAATAACGCAGGCCGCCGGCTATTTGATGCGGTAACCAACAGACTAGATTCCATCTCAGGGAGGGGAATTTTTGGAGAAACTCAGAGAAATAAATGACAAAGTGGGTGGTGATATTTGCATTATCTTTCAACCACTCATTCCGACCTATCTGTTTCCCGGAATGTGGATTTTACACCTCCGAGCCTGGTCCTGCTCACTTGCCGAGGATTTCTGAGAAGCCCAAACCTATGTTTACCCTGGCATTTTTTTTCAGCTGGAATGCATTGAAAGAATGTATGTCAAGACTCCACATACAATTCCTCTCTTGCCTTCATACAATCTAGACCCTGCTACGCTCCAGGCCGTATGGAACTAAACTATAGGTCGGTGAAGTACTTGAACCTGCTTATCTAACCAAAAGAACAAAAGGTGATATGTTCAGACTCAATGCCGTTGAGTTCACGAGTCCCAACTGAAGAGTGTGGAACACAGGTTTTTTTATGAACCATAAACGTTGAGTTCACAAGGCCACGCCGTAGGGGCTCACGAGGGCTAACGGCAAGGCCGGCGGAGTATTGATCTCGGCAGTTGCCGCCGCCGGTTGTCGGGGACATGTGTTTCACCATAAAGCACAAATGACACATCGACTGAAGAGAAATTCACTGTTAGTAAATTGTAAACCGTGCAAGAAATGCTGAAAAAATTCACAACATACTGATTATGGAAACTTCGGGGTCAAGAGCCTAAAATCACTTTCAAACCCATTTCCGTTACCATGTTTTTGAAGAATGACACATTTCCCATTACGAATTTATTGTTTGTACTTGTAGCATTGATGCACGAAACTCAAGTTCTCCAGGGTAGCTAAACCTCCGGTTCAGCCAATGATGCACCCCTTCGCATAGCCCTTGACGTTGATTGATGACTATTGGGAAATTGAACCGGGTCGCTTGTGAGCCCATGGGCGGAATATGACGGGAGCTGATATTGAATATTTGTTTGTTACAATCCCCTAAAAACTTTCATTTTGGGAACTCGGATCTTGCGCGCCGATCCAGGATTTGACAGGGTGACTGCATCAGCAAAATAGAATCTGCCTGGCAGGTCATGGCTTTGTCTGGCCACGTCTGAGTATGCCTGGCGCAGCAACCAGGCCAACCAGACAGCCATAAAACGCCGGAATTTTCGGCTCCGTCAGAATATCACCTGAAAACATTTCATGTGCATCTAAGATGGGAAGCAGGCTTAGAAACAACTGCATTTCTTTAATTGCTCGGTGCGGTGACCATTCGAACGAAGAAACCAAGAATGAAACACGGTGAAAAGTTGGTGAAAAGTAAGAAGTTCCACATCACTGTTGGCATCAGCTGCGGAAGGTCTGTCCGCATCATGTGCTTCGTGATCGATGGTTGGTTACGATTCTTTCTCCCACTCCTTCGTCGCCTCTCTGCGCCTCTGCTGGTTCCTGTGTACGCCTACGCCTACATAAATAGAAGAGATATTTCCTCCAAGTTGTTTGCTGTCCATGTTATGAGTTTATTGCTGCTATTTGTGTTCCTCCTTTCCTTATTCTTTCAGTCCCATCGACACGGTTTCCTGCCGCTCACGCGACGACAATTCGTAGTTTCACATGCTATCCTGAGGAGATCCAGCTAAAGGGTAGCACAGAGACGTTTAACACGAGTCTTTTTGCTTTATGCCCACTCACCTGGAACTCCCACAATGTGACTGTCCCTCCAGCCTTCGGGATGGTGCACGCGCACGAGTTTCCACCCTGCCTTGGCAAAAACTTCCACGAAATGTTCTAAAGTGCGCTCAACTCCACCCAATATGCAATGCATCTGACTACTGTCAGATACCTCGGGGCGCGAAGAAACGTGAACTCACCATCAAGTCGTAATAGTACACCTCCGCCTTACCCACTCCCCAGTTGGGCAGCAGCGGGGCCGGTGCCGATGCGCGCGCCGAACCGGGGATTGCCTCCTCGCCCGTATCGGGTACACGTGCCGTGCTCTCGAGAATCTTGTCGATGACGACGAGCTTCGTGGTAGGCTGCGCAGCGTCCCGCAGATGACAAAGAATCCTGACCACGCACTCGTCCGACCAGTCGTGCGCAATATGCCTGAGCATGAACACGGCGGCATTTGGGACTGACTGGGGAGTATGAAAGTCGTAGACTAATATATAAGTGCGCGTTAGTTAGCCGACGATCATGCAGCACAAGATGAATACCTTGGAAATCAACCATCCGGCTTTCCACGTGTGAGGGGAAATTTTCGTTCCAGTACTGAATCATTGGATGCATTAGTGACCAGTGATGTGTAGAGATCGACTCGCAATTTCCGAATCTTTGATTGTATCCTCCAGATCTTGAACGACAACCTGCAGGCCGGGGTTCTTCTGCGCGATAGCCAGAGAAATGTGGCCAGTTCCGCCACCAACGTCTACGAGGACACTACCGGCGGGCAAACTACTCCAATTGAATCCTTGGGAGATGTGAGAACAGGATTCCGATACTTGGCTGGATGAATCCCGCACCTTTGTGAATGGCGTCCGTTGAAGCTGTTGCGGCAGTTCCCCGCATACCGATATCGAACCGCTGCATCTGGTATACATTCTCGGGCCGATGCAGCCAATCCCACAACGATTCGGGCGTGCGGTATGCGCGGTTGAATCCCAACTCGCCCTCCTTGGGATGCAACATGGTATCTGCAAGCATCGCGACACCTTTCATGTTATGGTCGGCGCTGGGGCGGATCAATCATGTGTGGATGCGGGTAAATTTATGTCGTACGATAATTCGAGAAGAGCCGCAAACCCAGACGTTCCCGTAAGGCGCTCATTGGGACTGTATGGTTTCCCAACATATTTGTCAGACGTGGTGAAAGATGCTTACTTTTCAAACAGGATTTTCGACGATTTACCCTTGTCGAGCACAGATGATATGCGATTGTTGGCGAAAACGTTCGGTGTTACTTCCCGGAATATATTGTGAGTAGCAAGCAGGCGAAGAATTCGAGCTAAACACGCACGGTGAGTGACATTGAGTACTTCACATACGCTTTGCCACTCACCGAGCAGCAGGGGATCAGTCTTGCTTGAAACTGCAATTTCCTTTGCATGGAGACCCTAAGTACTCTGAACACTTTAAACACGAGCAAAGAAAAGGATATGCGTACGGCGGGCCCGGCCTCCCGTAACACCTCGACGACATTCACTTCTGATGCCGCACGCAGGCACGCTGATAAATGGTACTGTACGAACAAAGGTGAATGGGCGACAACGGATGAAGACGGAGCAGTACTCACAACACGCGAAGCATTGAATGCCGACACTGTAGGGCTGCCTACTGTGGCGGACAACTGCGCAGCCGCCGCTATAATGTTCAGTGTCGCGCTTTCCACAATGGGGTTTTGGAGCAGTGCCTCCGCGGGGTCGGCAGGGTTGAACGGAGCGTCCAAGGAGGGCAACGGTATGTCCGCCGCGGCGTATACGCCCTCTATCTCGTCGATCGCGACATTGATGATATTTGCCAGGAGGCGGAGGGTAGAAATACCACAAGATCTCATTGCGGGAGTGAGAGTACTTGTGACTGGAGGAGAGAGGGGGTTAGGGGTTTATACAAACCCTTTAAAGTCGCAGGCAGATCGGGTTAGCCACTCACGTCTAAGACACGCCACGCACACGGTTCAACTGAGGTCATTACGTTCTCGGATCGCCCTGCGTTCGGCGGTTCATTGGCTATGCGGCAGACTTCCGGGTGACCATTAAGTTAGCCATCCATGTTTGGCAAACCGCTGGCTCCACACACCAAATTTGGCGCCGAACCAACATATGAGACCAACGTGTGCAACGTAACTCAACCTGTTGGAATTCCGAGGTCACCGCTCGCTATCTCCGATGTCATTTGTTGTCATATTAAGCCACAGGTACTCCCCTCCCCCCTGGTTGTCGTAATTAATCCTTCATTTGCACTAATTAGTCGTGTCAACTTTGTATAAGTAGTTTGGAATAATTCCCCGTGCGTTTGCAACGGGTTCACTGCTAATCTGGAATTGATCTCTTTGATTCCAACACAACCATCGCTCCACTGGCTGCTGCGCAAACTCTCTACTTCCACGCCATTCGCGGAACCTAGGTTCGCAAAACGTTCACCAAGTATCCCATTCTTTCTGGTTTAATTCCAGACCACCCGGGTGTCAGCAATCATCTAAGGAATAGCGCATCACGTCAGTAACGTACGCGCTCTCGATAAGATCCCTGTCGCCACAATGACGGAAGCTGTCCGACTTCAAACGTCATTCATGGCCGCACATGTGCATCGAGCTTGGAGTGTATGCCTCAGCAATCCCCGCGAAAGGTTCCATACATAACGAGGATCCTCGCCTTCTCTCAATAATGTATTCATTCACGATGCGCTATCACCGGAGATTTGGATCCGAGATAATATCGATCCTCCGCGGCCCTCGGAAGGCATGTACTCGGCCGCATTTCATTCAATTCGCAAGTACTTCCACCTGTAATGCCTCCAGGTTTAGAGGCAAAATCTAGAAGAAACCCGATCCTCACAAAAATGTGTCCCGCATGCTGATGAGTGAACCAAGTTTGTGTTCATCTTGCGTCGAAATCTAGAGCGTACCTGAAGTCGGAAATAGCAGCTAAACGAGCCGTGGGAATGATCGTTAATCTTGGCGATGTTGTTTTTTCATTCCTTCAAGTTTCCGCCATCATCCTCTCGTCTCAACAGGTTCCCTGCCTCTCCTTTCAGCATTTCAAGAATCGTCCTCCGATCTTGCGGGCCGATCCTTGTTCCAAGCACCAGAAGTGAGAAGGTGACTGGTTTGTCCCCCTAAATTATTGAACAACAGATAAACTATGTCGCATGGGGCTAATTATTATTACTCGTATTATTATTACTCGTATATTAAGCAGATGTCCTGATTTTATTTGGACACTGTTTACGTTCTTCTTTTTCTCCCACACCTCGCCAATTCCCGCGATATGGCTATTTGTTTTCGACGGAGCGCCCACCAGCGCTCGATTTGTCCCCACAGCATCAACTGGGCGCTCGCGAATTCCCGATTCTCAGATTGGTATCAGATTCATCTTTTACCTTTCATTCCGTTCTGCCGTCGTCCCAGCAGACCCAGTAACGAGTTTTATCTGAAGTGCATGCCGAACTGCATGGTGTGTTACTTTCAGTGTATCTTTTCCCTCCCGACTTTTCGGCTTTCTCATTCTCAATTGAATTCCTCGTATCTTAGGCAGATGTCCTGATTTCATGTGTACATGTTTGGTGCTTCCTCTTTTGTCTCATCTGCGCACGATCTCCGCCCCGTTGCACTCTTTGAGTGATTGGACGCTTCAAAGAGCAATTTAAGTTTCGGCGCGTCATGCCGCTCTGCTATTCCATTTTCGACACACCACATGCCCATGAATCCAGCGCATAACATCCACTCAAAAGGAGGAGCTGTCTCGCATTGCTTCTTAGCGTCTACCCCCATCATCCACCGTTCTGAAAACATGTTTTCTGCCAACATCTGCCCGCGTAGTCAAGAACTTGCAAAGACCAACCACGGATTTCCGCAAAATATTGTTCGGATCAAGCACATCCAAGACCTTAATCATTTCTCGTGAACTACTTCGCTATCGCTCTTCACGCTTCCTTTTGGTGCCTGGGGTCCGCTCAAGCTCCTTCAAGCCAAGGGAAAGCTCAATTCAAGCGCAGAATTCAAGGTCACTCAAGCTTGACTCGTCGCTGCGCTGGCCACCTCTGTTCCCAATCCTGTCAAAGTCCAACACGGCAACAATCTCCCTTCGTGTCTTCTTTCATTGTGTCAAAACCTCAAGAGCCCGACGAAATGACCGACAGTTTTGCGATAATCACGCCATTGTTCCTCTCAGTCGTGGCGGCACCGGTCAAATCAAATTTAGGACCAAGATATCTCTATGCAAGTCATCTAGGGTCCGGAGTGATAGACTGAAGAATTCCTACGCGTTTGGCTTCACATTGCGACAAATCTGAGACCAGGCGTTCCGTATTCAACACCATCAACGATCCCCGCGGGACGAAGGAACCCGTATCACGCGACGGTTCGTCGCATTCATCTCATCCACGGACCCTTCTGACCAAGATCCCCGTGACTCGTAGGCTTGGTTCAAGGTCGTATCCATGGTTCAAGGTCGGTAATTGTGCTGCTGTGATCTCCACTGAGCGGAATATGTTTATGGATAGCACCAGTCACGACATCATCCATGTTCAACATTCTGGAATCGCTTTGGGGTTGGGAATGGCAATTCGGTGATCGAAGAGTATTATGGCATGCGAGGTACGCTACACGGCCAAACGGAAACATTGTGAAATCGTAACATCGGCTGATGTACGATTTATTGTGACGAGATCGTAATCTTTCATTAGACTTCCCGTAAGAAATCCTTAGATCCGAGACACGTAAGACTTTTCAGTGATTTCGCGTAAAACTTTCTTAGCACTTTTGATGGCTTACGATTTCCTCAGACACCGGTTCGGCAAGAACGATAACCGATGTCCAAAAGGAGGTAAGCCTCGCTACTTCCTCGAGGTGTGCACCTGCAGACACCATCCTGTCGCTCTCATTCACTTTGCCCATTGCACCATGGAGAGAAAACCGGAGGGCCTCCACAAATTCGTTGGAAATCTAAAAAAACCCAATAACTCGACTGTCTAATATCCGTAAATTGCGCACTGTTTATCCTTGGCGGCGCCACAAATTACTTGGCCGAAAATATGCGGTCGAGCGCACATCCTTCCTCTGTAATACGTGGCTTTTATCTGTGGGGCTTGTTCTGTGCTTCCTTACAGCTATATGGGCCCAGATCATTGCCATCACTTGCATGTCCCTAACATCAATCTTTGCGACGATGTCTCCGGTTCTTGATTTTCTAGTGTTATATACTGGAGTACTAGGTATTGCTTAAATTTTGGACAACAATTTCAATTAATATGTGATGAGTAGCTGCCCGCAACTCCCAGATCAAGTCATTTACCTCTCGGATCACAAGCATGATGGGCAGGAAATCAAACACCAAGATGTATTCAGTCACAATTCTAGGGCCATTTCAGAAGCCAGCTTGTCTTGGTAGGGCCCAATTGATTATTTGAACAGTCCATATTCACTTGCTTTACAATAGATATGGCCCCCAATAGTACAATCCAGGATGTTATACATAAACTGAGGCAACAACATCTTATTGCAGACTTAGAGCGGATCAAGCACCACATAATTTTTCCTGCACGTCAATTTGCCTCACTGGCATTGACTGATAGGTTGCAGGACATAGGTGTTCATGATCTTTCTGTCTTGCATGTTCGAACAGCTGTGCTGGGTGGATCGCCGGATGTAGTATCATCTGATGATGAATCTTTAGGTTCTATCTCTCGAGTTACATTTAATCAATACTTAAGTCAGCCATTCAGGACCATCAACCTCAAACCTTGCTGGGCCATTTCAGTTTTCTAGTGCGACTGGCAGTTTTAATTCTTCTCGGCCAGATGGCATGTATTTCTGTCAGATGATGATACATAGAAAATTGATGTTCACTGTCAGTCTGGAAATCTACATCACATGGATTGTGGAACTGCAAAGTCTGTCCAGACCATGTACCATGTCAAGCAAGACGGATCCCAGTTCATGAACAAGCAGGCAAGCATAAGAAAAACTTGGAGCAATATGACAGACAACAGCAAGAAGCTAGTACTGACTCTGATTCCTCATCTGAAGCAGTCCCTTTGCATAAAGGTCACCTGCCAGCTGAGCGTGTTCGTGGTCCCCTTGCACGAACTCTGGAACAAATTGCCCAAAATGTTACTCCAAATCCTCCCCAGCAAAATTCCAGCACAGATGTTGGTGTTGATTGGGAAGCAGCTAACTATGACACGCAACTGGAAGACCTTCATGATACTCAGATGTCAGCTATAGCTCGGAATCTACTCGACTATCTTCAGGAAAATGAAGCTGATCATGCATCCGATGATGATCTGGAGGAGCGCAGCCAAATCAATAACTCATCTGACTCAGATACTGGCAAGCTTCAACTTGTGGATCCAATTATTTCAACTTATATCATTCTAGAATCTGATGTACCATATGTCCCTGGCAGGAAAACTCGACGAGTTGACCCACATGCACCTGAGTTACCCTGGTTTCCGTGGCCAGATAAAGAGGTAAAGTTTTGATCTTGTCGGATTACATTAGTTTTGCAATGACATATCTGGCAGACATGTGTACTTGACATACTGAGGCATATACCTCGTTGTTCATTCTCCAAGAAACAGAATTCAGCCATTCATTGGGCAATGCTTGCTCTTGGACTCCAAGACCTTCCTTCTGATCGCACTATGGATGATGTTGACAAGGCACTTCAAAAGTTGTGTGGAGTTCAAACTATTCGGTATTGTGGCAAGTTTGGGCATGTGTACCATGTAAATGACTTAGCTGCCATAATTGCCCAGGTAACTGGTTCTAGTGTCCTATTTTCATTTTGTTGACAATCTATCAGGAAATGGCCAACCCAACTACACGAAAAAATCTCCATTTTTTCCCAGAGGATACAGGTCCTTTCCTTTCTGAGGCATGGCAGGCTAGCCGTTGGCTGAATGAGCTTGACACTGACCTAACAACACCAATGATCAGAAAGCAACAGCAGGACTTCTATATTAATGAACCAACACTACTTTTGAATGGCACAGTATGTATGCCCATACGATGGTTCAAACGTGGAGACAAGATTTTTGCTCAGGCTTGGAAAATGTACCAACACTCAAATCCAAATGCAAGCTCAGTCTCTGGCTGGATTATTGAAGGAGACAAAGAGATTGACATCTGCGAGACTGAGCTGTTGGTGTCTTTCCCCAATCTAGTCAAAAATTTCAGAGATCGGCGAATTTTGGATCCAAGAAACATCATTGGTATGTTAGATATATAATCTTGGAACTTCCTATGGACTGAACACAATCTCAAGGAATTCTGCAAAATGGGCATATGAAAGAGTGGACCAAGACAAATCCCACAGGAAACCGATGGCGAGAACTAAGTGCTGGTCATCGAGTACTTGCATTTCCAATTTGGCTTTACTGTGATGATACCTCTGGTAATACTTCAAAGAAATGGAACAAGCACAACTCATTTCTTTTCACTGCTGCTGGTCTTCCTCGAAGATTTGTTCATCGTGAATCTAATATTCACTTCCTCTCAACTTCAAATATTGCACCCCCCACTGGAAATGCTAGACGGTATTGTTGATCAATTAGAGTGGGTAATTACATTCACAAAAATAAGTGTATCTGATTGCAAATTGCAGAGATTGCCAAAATCGTGGTATCTGGGCATGGGATGCTGAATATCAGGAGCTTGTGCTGGTGATTCCTTCTGTTTTGGCAATGCTTGGCGACAATCCGATGCAAAGTGAATTTGCATGTCATATTGGATTTCGAGGCAAATTGTTTTGTCGAATTTGCTGGGTCAAAGGCGAGCCTGAGGAAGAGGACAATGATGATGATGCAGGAAGTGATGCAGCCTCTTTATCCAGCACAGATAGTCAAAAAATAGCAGACAAGAAGAAAAAGAAGAAGAAAAAGAATGAGTCTGTTGGTGACATGATTTCCCGAATTACTCAATTTTTGGCAGTAAGTTGGAACTTTCTGATTGAAATTTCATGAATAAATCTCGGTTTTCAGCGTGGAAATCCTCGGAACCGAGAAGAAACTTGTGCTGAATTGTGTTCACAATTTACAGCTGCATCTGTTGTTGGAGGTCAGGCCGAGTTCAAGCGAAGAAAAACAGCATCTGGAATTAAAGACACCTTCCAAGCAGTTTTTCTTGATCGAATTTTTGCAATTTCTACGAAGAAGGGTCGAACAAAGACAGCCAAACAGCTAGAAATTAACACTCTTCTTGAAGAATTTCCTACAGACATAACAAGTCCTGTCTGGCGTATCAAAGATCTGGACCCACACCAGGACACTCCAGTCGAGATTCTGCATGTTATTCTCTTTGGGGTTTGTGAAGTATTTCTGGAGAGATGCAGTTGCTCGAGTCAAAAAATCTGACAAGGACAAGGATATCCTGATTGTGCAATTGTCATCATTCAATGTCTCTGGCCTTGGGATCCCTGCCCTTGCTGGGCATACTCTTGTGAACTATGCTGGGTCATTAACTGGCCGCGACTTCCGAGTTATTGTCCAAGCTGCCCCATTTGTGCTACAAGGCCTTCTTCCAAAAGAATACATTGAACTTTGGACTGCTTTGAGTGCAGTAGTTACTTTAGTTTGGCAGCCAGAGATCACTGATATGGATAAATATATGGTGAGTTCAGAATTTAACCTGAGAGGTTCTCCAGCTGAGTTCATGTCAGGTACAGTTGGAGGCAGCTATCAAACATTTTCTAGACTGCACTTGCAGCCTGACATTGCAATGGTTCAACAAACCAAAATTTCATGTGATCCTTCATCTCCCAGCACACATTAAACGCTTTGGACCAGCCATGATTTTTGCTACAGAAGGATTTGAATCTTTCAATGCTATAATCAGATCATGCAGTGTGCACAGTAATCGCCATGCACCCTCTCTTGATATTGCATCCAAAATGGCAAGAGGGAACCGTGTCAGACATTTATTGAGCAGAGGCTTCTTTCCCTCAAACAAACAACCACAACAAGGATCCTCTCCGTATCGTCCTTCAAAATCATCTTGGATGGATATTTCACTTCAGGATTTAAAACACTTTATCTGGTCACAAGCTGCTGAAGCACCTCTCAAACTTACAGAACTTAATTCTTTTGGCTCCAAACTTCTTGGTTGGGATCCTCCAATAGTTGAAATCATAGCTGGAAAGTGCAATGGAGTTGGTCAAGCAAGACCATGGGCAGATACAAAATCGGCTGCTGCAGGTATCCAAGAGTCCACTAGAACAACAGTATTTACTCCGAAATCAGTCACATTGGCCAATGGTGACACTTGTACTATTGATGATTGGGTTGTATGGAGCCAGTCCACTGCTCACACCTCATTCAGTCGAATTGGCCAAGTAGCTGAAATAGTTCAACTTGCTGGTTCAGCTGCACAGCATAAAGGAGCAGCAGACTTTATTTTGGTTTCACGGGCAATTATTGGTGAACGACATAGTGTTTACAAAATGCGATGCCTCAAAAGCATCACAGATGAATATTTCAGAGTGCCAATAGAAGTAAGTTTTGTGGCTTGTACGAGATTGAAATTAACAATTGGTGACAGGACATAAAGTGTACAATAAATATCCAGCACAATTGTGCAGACAATAAGTGCAGAACCACTCGTTCTCGAGTGGTTATGAACGAACGAGAAGCCACTTCAGAGCGGGCTTTGGCTGTTGAGCACCTGGCCAGAGATGATCTCATCGTAAACACTGCACAGATGCGGGATGCTGCAGTTCTTGAAGCCTTTCGCTGGGTGCCAAATGCACTTGTCACTGCAGATATTGTCCGAACAGCAGCCACCAAAGCATTCACTGATCACCAAAAGAAGAAGAAAACCGCAACCGAATCAACAAATGCAGTGGTGGCTGATTCACTTTCTGGCTCTGAATCAGAGCCTCCTGCCAAGAGACCCAGAACTCAAATAATCCCAGCCTTAGGGTCACCAATGTTGACAGCGTTATCGCGCACAGTTCCGGCAGTTCGGCGGCCAACAAGCTCTCTCCGCCATGTTTCCGCTGCGCACACAGTCACTGATACTGCATCTCGCCAAACCCTCAATTTCAACAATATATTCCAATCAACATATCAACCATGACATTTTGTATTGCCGCCAGAATGGCTCGTTTCCCGCCGCCACGCTTGGATTCCATTCTCGTTGTCCAGAGGTTCTTGGATTGACGTCAAATTTTGCCGACCCCTGCGATCAATTGGCTTCCGGGTGATGTTTCCGTTCTGTGGTTCTTTTAAATTATATTGTCCAGTCGTATGCACATTAATCTCTGCAGTTTTGAATGAGGATTGTTATTTTTATTTTGTTTCCCAATCGCTCTTGCATGGTTGAATGCACAATCGAGCCAACTTCGGATGTTGCCGTCGGTTCCGAAATGTGACTGTGTCGTGACTGTCACTGCGCCGACTTTTGCTCTCACCGCCGACCCCATCGCTCTTTCTCGCTCTCGATCCTGCACAACGCTTCACGGATGGCGCTATCACCAGGGTTGTGCTGCAGCCGATGCACTCCCCACCACCCACCTGACTTTCATGGCTCCTTTTGGTCCCGCTGAGTCTCACGACAACGGCGACTTGAGTAGAGAAATGGGACGATGAGACAGTGAGATTGCGGCAAGGTGGGTCTATTAAAATGCTATAAAAACTCCCTTCCTTCTAGCTCTACTCCTCACTTCCGATTCCCTCCAATGGATTCTTCGCAGATTGGCACACGTTACAATCTCGCGCCATGCTCGGATGATTCCCAAATGCCATCCTCCGACTCCTATTTGGACAGTTCACAGACTGCTGCTGAACCCGACCACAGTGCTTTGTTGGTAGACCACCTCGCCAACAACTACGGTCTCGACAACGAGTCTCGCGCAGAACTGCATGTTTTTTCCCAGGCGAGTCCTGCTTCTTCGTCTCATATCATGTTTTTTCAATCTCCTCCCAGCTCACACGATCCCTCCCCTGTGTCCAATCTAAAGTTGCCCTCATTCAGCATGCCTGCGTGCTCCAAAACCAGCAGGCCGTTGAGCGACTCATGGCCATGTGCGGAACCATCCAGGACTCGGTCAATTCTCTCGTCAAGTGGACGTTAAACACTGAAAAATTCTCTGGAGAGCAAAAAGGTACTTCGATTTATTTTTCATCTTCAAATGATTGACCTGTTTGCAGGCCGAGATAAATGCTGCTTGCAAAGCCGTGTTCTTCACCGGTCGCCTTACTGACTTCGACAATGAAATTCTCAAACCTCAAGTTGTTGTAAGTACAAGAACTCGTCTGTTCCATGTTTACTCAGTGATTTTTTTTGCCCAAGACGCATCTGAAAAAATACAAGGACACTAACGGCTTCAAATTATTTTTTGAAGAATCGTCCCAGGCCCACACCCGGGTCATCTTCGGTCAGGTTGGTCGAGCGCTCTCGGGGACTAAATCGTTCTTTCGCAAATCGGTGTGTTCCCATCTTTTCGACTTCCGATGTCTCCCTGACGTCTCTCGAGGTTCTTCAATCTCTCCCAGACGAAAAGGGCGGCGGTGGTTGCAGTGTCACCGAGCTGGCCAACACACTGGGCAGAAAATGTCTCGGCGGCATCGAGAATGTGAAAGCGAAGCACGTCATCTGGCTGTTAATTGTTGTAAGCCCCAAATATTTGGAATTCCTTGCCTCACATGTTTCTTCCTCAGCGTTCCCTCGTTCTTGCGGATAAGGAGCTTCGGACGGCTGTGGCCGACATTGACGACGACGGCGACAGTGACGACAACGGGGAATCTTCCTCCACCCTTCTCCCTGCGAAGCGGACACACGGTGGCACAGTCAAGGGTCGGAGCAGCAATGGGAAGATCATCGCAGCCTACTGGAATCGAATGCAACTCCTATGGAAGCATAAGAACAAGAAGTTCGGGACAGCTGACTTGAAGTCGGAGGCATGGACCGCGTGCGTGGGTCTCCAGCTTCACGCGACTTGACTGACCTATATTTATGCAGATACGTTAATACCTGTGTGGCGCAGGAAAGAGTGCGATTCCCATATGACGCCCTCACTCTCATTACCGGGAATGCAGCCGTCGCCGCGCCAGCACAGTCTTCCGTCACTGTGAACCGCCTCGCCGCACTGCCCCTGTTAAACGAGGCAGGTGGCTCCCGCCCACCTTTGACGCCTCGCCCATCCAACGCAGCGCCATCGTTCACAACTCGTTCTTGTATGTAATTGTGATCCAGTCAAGTCTCCATTTATGAACGACTCCCTCAGCTCTCGACCAGATCATGAACACTCCCACCCCATTTACTTTCAACGGAGTTCCTTTACCTGCAGGTTCGTGTTTCTTGCTCCACATCCACTCAACTAACTTTGTTGTTGTAGCCTACAGTCTCCCACCCCTCAACACTCGCCGGCGTGAGGATGTCGGGGGTGCTCGTTACAACTCTGGTCATTGATCCGTTTTATGGGATTTGGGTGATGAATGTGGTTTAGCATACGCTTTATCTCTAGTATATGCTTGAATTCTATGGTATTAGCACCTTTTTTCCCGTTCAGCGAGCTGTGAAAGCCGGCCAGTGGGCGGTGGCTGACGGCCCTCGTACGCGATGCTAGCTAAATGGGGCAGATCATTCCTAGGAAATAGTCAAGCGTTGTCATACGAAAATCTTACGATTTGGCTGTCTAATGAATTCTTAACGGCGCCAAACTTACGATTTCGTGACAATTTCGCAAGTATTCTTTACGACCCGAAATCTTAATTCAAAACTAACGCATCAGTGCAGCCGTGTAGTAAGAATTCGATTCGATTTCTATTCCCGGCATTATGTCATTTCACTGACGCTGAGACTGCAGATACTTGGATTGCTCGGTCACCAACGAGAAGGTCATGACCACTACTTACTCTCATCTCAAAATACATTCGCATTGATACTAAAGTCGCAACCAGAACAAAGGAACTGATCTGCACAGTGTTACGTCGTTTTCCTCCAGCAAATCAGGTTATAAGTCAGTAGTCCTGCGTACCTCACATTTACGTGCAGATACTAATCCCCAACTTAGCTCCGAGTTCGGTTAAACGGTTCAAGCTTGCATTGTGCTGAATTCGAAGTATCGTTGTATTGTGTACAATATATTCAGAATATGTTACCGCTTTCTAAACCTGTGCTTGCAAGCCGGAGCGACGCTCCGGCCCATCTTGTCTCAATTTGTGCATATTGACCGGAATGGAAAGATCTGGCCGAAAAGACGGTCCGGAATCAACCCGGAATGAACGATACTGTGAGATTGGAGAGGACGAGTCACCAAGCTATTATTGTAACGAGCAAGCAGCTTGTTTATACCGAACTACTGTACTTTTTCATTCGATTCGGCAATCACGCGTCACGCACTCCTGTGTCGATCACGCACTTTGGTCGAGGTTACGCGTCACGCGGGCCTCTGTCAAATCTCCAAATCGTCACGCAGCCCATGAAATCACCTCAAAGATTGCAAAAAGCCTAAATTTTTCGTGCCCGAATACCGAAATTTTTCCAAGTGCCACAAAAATTTTGCTGTTACCGAAATGTTGAATTGCTAAATTGGGTCATGTGTCACCACCTGTAATGCCCTATATGTGAGCCCTAATAGAGGGGGAGATATATGAGTACTCTCTTTCTAATTGGGAGGTGTTTGGGTCAAACACCGAGCACGCTATAAAAGTGTTTATTTGTTAGCTAAATAAGAGAGATATCAAATACAATCACATCAAAAATACTTGCCTGACTCCCTTGGGCAGACATCGGTTATGTTCGGTTAGATAGACTTGCCCCAAACTTCTCATATCGGTCACAGAATGTCACAATAGCCCCTAATTCGAGGATTCAAGGAAAGTAAGCATTAATGCCAATAGAAAACACTTCCTGTGCTACAGTAGAGTTGCT
Organism: Mycena sanguinolenta; assembly: GCA_014462675.1. Classification (NCBI taxonomy): domain Eukaryota; kingdom Fungi; phylum Basidiomycota; class Agaricomycetes; order Agaricales; family Mycenaceae; genus Mycena; species Mycena sanguinolenta. The sequence continues at coordinate 3,016,386 of JACAZH010000015.1, read as the reverse complement.
CATATAGAATACCAGCCTAAGGCTATTCCACATGACAGATATTCCACATGGAATGAGTGAATAAAAAATTAGAATAAAATTCGAATTTTCATACAGAAAGAATGGCTAAGAAAAAAGCAATGTTCAAAGCATATGGTAACATGTCATGTGGTCTTGAGATTGGAAATCCAGTGAGAAGCATTGTTTAGTCAATTTAGAACCTTTGATTGGGCAGCTTGACTGTTCTGCAGCCACAATTGAGCCAAGAATAATTTATTTCTTCATTCAAGGAGGGAACAATTAGGTGTCAAGACCCAAAAATGACTTCTCAGTCCTGAAATTACCCTTTTCGGGCACCTGTACAATGGAATATCAGTCTAAAGGGAGCTGAAAAGTGTATTGCATATTCCAGATGATGGAAAGTGGAATATTTTGCCTGCCCCAGGAGAAGCCAAAATGCTATTCCATGTGACGGTTATTCCATATGAGAATATTCCATGAGAGATACTCTACTGTATAATATGACAGTTTCCATACGCTTTGTGGGTGTACATTGGGTTGTGACGTGTTTGATGCGTGCTACATTGGGAGAACGGGCGGCAGGGATTATAGAGGGTGTCAAGGTAAACAAAAGTGTTGCGTGAGACATGAGAATGTGCGGCATCTCCATTCCAACCGAAGGTAAGCGAAAATAACCGATGTCTGCCCAAAGGAGTCAGGCAGAGTCAGGCAAGTATTTTTGCTGTGACTGTAGATCTCTTGAATACCTGTGATGATTACTGTGACGTCGTGCCGCCAATGCCGGGTGCATGATCGCTTATGGCCCGGCACGGAAAAAGCACAGACGATCAGGGCGGCGAGTTGCCGGGGTATTCTATATCAGCGGAGCTTAAAACACTTCAGACAGACGGAAACATGTCATTTTATAAAGAGAGTAAATGATACTCAACTTCGGGACACTGCGAACAATCGAATCCAACTCACGTTGACAGTCTCACTAAGAAGCTCTAGGTATGCGGCACAACAGAAGAAACATCAATCTCGCACCCCGCACCCCGCATGCACCTCGTCTATGAATGGAACATGTGGCTGAAGAACAAAAAAGGCAACGGCTTTGGGTTCGGGAATGAATCTGCTTTGGAATACGCAAGTCAGTGAAGGGTACTGTAAGTGAGTGTATGTTGGCAACCGTCACGGTAACGCAGGGGCTGGTTGCGTTGCCCAAACCCATGCCAGTCACGATAACGGTCAGGTCGGTTGCCTGAAAAATACCGTTACAAAAAATGAATAAAATAATTTGCCCTGCAAGACTCACCCAAAACCTGTGGACAGTGATGGATTGTGCCGAAAAGCATCCATTGCTGATCCTGGAGTCAATTGGCAGCCCATGAGCTGTTAAAAGGTAGAAAAATTCCAATATATGGTTGCCCAAAATTGCACCAGTCACGGTAACAGAGGTCTTGGTTGCGTTGCCGAAAACCGTTTTGGGTGTCACAGTCGGGGGCTTTGTTGCCTACATACACTCATTTACAGTATGTGAGCGGGAACGAGATGACATACACGTACAACGACAAGCAAACGACAAGAAGAATATGAACCCAGTTGGCGTGCGGAGCGGAGGATATTCAAATTTGAAGATATGGTATCACTTACTGGAGAATTGAATGAATGAGTGAACGAGAAAAGAAATATCTCGGCACGCACTCGTCGTTTGTCGTTTAAGTCGTTCGTCATTCAAGTTGTTCGTCGCCTAAGTCGTTCAAGTAGCCACTGCCTCAGTCATAATCATCTGCAATTGAAATGAAAGACACGCACGCAGACGTACTTACCATACCCTTCCTGCTTTCCGCAACTGCAACTGCACCTCGAGATCGTGCTCGCCCAGACTTTCGTTTGGTTTCGTCTCTTGCGTTGCGTTGCATTAATTTCCTTTCGTGAGTGGAATTTCGTCGAGTGGAGTTTCGTCGAGTGAAGTTTCGTCGAGTAGAGTTGAGTAAGTGGAGTTGTGTGTCGTGAGTCCAGGTGAATTGAGTTTCGTGAGTGGACTTGAGTTGAGTTCCCTTTCGTAAGTGGAGTTTCATCGCGTTGAGTTGAGCTGGATTGAATAAATGAGGGAGTTGAGTAAAGGTTCTCATCTCGTCTCGTGAGTTGCATTTCGTTCCGTTTCGTCGTGATCCGCCTAGTTTTGTGTCGTGAATTTCGTAAGTTTTATGAGTTTCATCGAGTTTTGTCGAGGTGAGTTTAGCGAGTTGCGTTTCGGTGTGGGGATATGTGTCAGTTTCGGCGTCGGGCTCTGCCTCTGAGTCGGGAGGAGGGAAGATATGGCAGGGAGGGCTACGTAGAACAATGAAGCGAATCGAGTGTGTGGGATCCAGGCAGGGAGTGCGCCAAGGGTTAGCACGGAGAGGGAGCGGCGCAGCGAGAGAGGCCTGAATATTAGTTGTTGATAAAATACATCAGCCAAAGAAAAAAATGCATACACAGTCGGCGCACGGCATCGCATCAATGTGAGCGATGGCGGAACTGGGCTGGGGTTGCATCGCCGCTATGCATGAGGACAGGACACGTACCTCTCCTCAACGTTCAACCTGTATCCTCATCGGTCGGCGTCAGTGGCATGGCGCAGCGTCACAATGGCGAGCGAATGTACGAGGTGCGGGAAACGATATCGGCGTATCGCTAGCGCACCTGGGTGGAGGCTGGAAGACTCCCTGCTGCGGCAGAGCCGCGAAGATGGCCTTGAGCAGAACATAGGCCGTCGACAAAGACAAAGCAGATCGAGGAGCTCGTTGGGCGGCGGCGTGTGCGTGGTGGCAAGAACAAAGAAAGAAAGGGTGAAGGTGATCTGTTTCGGATCTTACCGCAAATCAGCATCACGGCATGACGTCGGCTCCGAACACTGCCACAAGACCGGCGTCCTCTTTGCGTCCTTTGCTTGTCCTCTGCGCTCTCTGCCTCGCCGCTCGTAAAGTTTCCATGCCTCCTTCAGCTCGCTCCTCCAACTTGTGTTGCAGCTGTCAGACGGCTGCCATTTCCTGCACCCTGATATCTCGATAGATGTCGTCTCCTGCATTGCGACTGAGCCTTCTTTTTCTTCCTGCAGTCACTGCTTCCGGCCTTCTGCTCCGTACCTCGATATATCTCGCGAAATCCATGTAGTGATCACCACTTGTAACACGAGACGGGGCTGCCATGCCTGCTTTCTCGCTTGTCCCTTATCCGTCGTCTCATGATCGACAATGCACGGCTTGCGTCATCGACTGAATGAGTACTTATTGGCGTTCAAGTTCTGTACGTATCGCGCTGCACCCCACTCCGGCTCAATTCAATGGCGCGTTTGCGGGACCTACACCTGCTCGTATCCACTCTTCGTCGCTGACGTGAGGCGTAGGCCGGCTCCGAGGCGCTGTTTCTAGGGCGATATCCTAGAAGACGATACGATACCCATACCTCGCTGGTCCCTGTATTGAACAATCCATCCAACGGCAAGCGGGTGCGCTACTGTCTGCTGATAAGTACTGTATACGAGACAGCCCATGGCCAATTCCTTCTCCGATCCACCGATTCAAACGCAGGTTCCAAGGGTGCGCAAGACAGAAGCGAACAGTACACAAAGTAAAGTAAGTGAACATATTGCGGCCACGTCTGTAGTCTCAGAAACCTCGCTAGTGGATATCGAATCACGATACTGGACACTTACTTACTAACTTCAAGGCCCTGGCATTTCCACAGCGGAAAATGAACTCCTCCATAGGACCGCCTCGCCGTCTTTTCTGTTAGGACTGGATGTTCCTTACACTGTGTCTCCTACCACCCGCACTCCCTTGCGCCGTCCGGCTTGTCTTCGCTCGGCCTCGTCTTCCCATTCCAGCCTATCTCAAACCTGCGCCTGCAGCTATGGTAGATCCCCGTCCGGTGGCAGATATCCCTCCTCGTCATCATTGTATCCCTCTCGTCGCCATAGCTCTCATCGCCCTGCCGCTCCACTCCGTCCACTTGACCTTCGTTCGTACCTCACCAACCACTGGCACCCCCTCCGCTTCTCCAGTCTTGAGTCCGGTTTCCAGACCGCACACCTTGCCCCCTCTCCGCTGCATTCCTCTCTCACTCGTCTACGCCGACTCCGCGACTCGTGCTGCCATTCGCACATTCTTGCCCCGGTTCCGGGCACGGCTTCTACATACATCTCACTCGCACTACACTCCCTTCGTCCTTTCCCTCGGCACCCCGAGCCCCACCTCGCGTTATTCATTCCACTTCCACTTTACATTTATGTATCACTCTACGCATTCGCCTTCCTCAATCATTCATCCTCGTTCGCACTCCCTTCGTATGTTGGCAACTTGAACCCGGAGAACGTGTCGCGTGCAACCAACGGCGGCGATTTTTTTCGTGCCACTAGGCGCCGGCTTGTGCGGCGGGGACTCATATTCGCAAACGCAAGTTCTGTTCAGATTCGCAGTTCAGATTCATTCCGCCAGTGATAGCAATTCAGCTTCCAGTATATTTACCCCTGGATTCGCAACCTCGTACGACAAGGCACACTTTAATCGAACTCGTCGGAATCTGTGCACCATCACTTTATGTCTTCTGCAATTCGAGAGTCATTCATTCAAGTGGAGGAAAATTTGAAGAAGGAAAGTCTTTCAAATTGCACTCAAGATTCGAGTGTGTTGCATGCCTGGTACATTTCCAAGTGTTAAAACCCCGATTCACATTCGGCGGCGTTTTGGTATCAATATTTGCAGTAATGACCAAGCTTCTGGCCCCTTGAAATGAGCACGTTCCCAAGCAAATCGAAACTCCTTGTCAATTTCAACCCAGGTACTCGTTTCTGCCACGCGTTGCGACTACCAAGTTTCGTTCTCACTCAGTCTTTTCCAGGCTTTAATCACTCGGTTTGTGCGTAGGCTCCAAATTTGATCTCAGGAAATGGAAACAAGTATCACAAACAATCTCCCTTTGGCTGGGACAGTTCTTTTGCAGGTTTAAATCCTGTAAGAATACGCCCTGGGATTAATCCCCAGTTCAATTTGAGAGCTGTTGCGTCAAGTCCTGTCCCATTTCAGAGCAATATGTTCCAAAGAGTCAGGAATGTTCCAAACGTCGCAGGTACCAAGTATTTCCGACGGAGCTTGCTTCGCTCTCTCATCCAAGCTTTCAGAGACCTAGACTACGCTGCACTGGTCCTGAATTTTTTCTTGCTTGTGTGCTGGTACTGCCACGCTGGGCACAATCATGCATCAGCACCCTATCTTCTTTTTCCTCTGAACGGTGGATTACTTCTGTTAATATATATCCGCATATCTCAGATTGCAACATGTAAGTATGTAACATCTATTAAATATTTCCACATAGAAGGTGCCAATGATCGCACCATACTTGCAACTTGTGAGTTTTCTCTTCACTTAATCTCTCAGTCCCATCGACACGGTCTCCTGCCGCTCACCCGACGCCAACTCGTAGTTTCACATGCTATCTTGAGTAGATCCAGCTGAATGATAGAACAGAGACCATTAACACGAATCTTTCTGGTTTATGCCACTTACCTGGAACTCCCACTATATGACTCTCCCCCCAGCCCTCGGGATGGTGCACGCGCACGAGTTTCCACCCTCCCTTCCCAAAGACTTCCACGAAATGTTCCAAAGTCCGCTCGGCTCCACCCAATATGCAATGCATCTGAGACCACCGTGAGTCCTATCGGGGCGTACAGATGCGTAAGCTCACCGTCAAGTCGTAATAGTACACCTCCGACTTGCCCACGCCCCAGTTGGGCAGCAGTGGCGCCGGTGCCGATGGGCGCGCCGACCCGGGGATTGCCTCCTCGCCGGGATCAGGTATGGGCGCCGCGCTCTCGACAACCCTGTCAATGACCACAAGCTCCGTGGTAGGCTGCGCAGCGTCGCGCAGATGCTGAAGAATCCTGACCACGCGCTCGTCCGACCAGTCGTGCACGATATGCCGGAGCATAAACACAGCGGCATTTGGGACTGGCTGGGGAGTACGAAAGTCGTGGACTAATATATAAGTGCGCGTTAATTAGCCGACGATCATTCAGTGCAAGGTGAATACCTTGGAAATCAACCATCCGGCTCTCCACGTGTGAGGGAAATTTTTCGTTCCAGTACTGAATCATTGGATGTATTATTGACCGGTGATGTGTACAGAAGTAGACTCACAATTCTCGAATCTTTGATTGTATCCTCCAGATCTTGAACGACAACCCGCAGGCCGGGGTTCTTCTGCGCGAAAGCCAGAGAGATGTGGCCAGTTCCGCCGCCAACATCTACGAGGACACTTCCAGCAGGCAAACCGTTCCAATTGAATCCTTGAGAGATATGAGAACAGGATCCTGATACCCGGTTGGATGAATCGCGCACCTTTGTGAATGGCGTCCGTTGACGCCGTTGCGGCGGTTCCCCGCATACCGATATCGAACCGCTGCATCTGGTATGCATTCTCGGGCCGATGCAGCCAATCCCATAGCGATTCGGTCGTCCCGTAAGCACGGTTGAACCCCAATTCTCCTTCTTTGGGATCCAACATAGTATCTGCAAGCATCGCGACGCCTTTCATGTTATGGTCGGCGCTGTGGCGGATCAATTGTGTGTGGATCCAGATAAATTTATGTCGTACGAGAATTCGCAAAGAGCCGCAAATCCAGACGTTCCCGTAAGGCGCTCATCGCGACTGTATGGTTTCGCAACATATTTGTCGGGCGTGGTGAAAGATGCTTACCTTTCAAACAGTACTTTCGACGGTTTACCCTTGTCAAGCACAGATGATATGCGATTGTTGGCGAAAACGTTCGGTGTGACTTCCCGAAATATATTGTGGATAGCAAGCAGGCGAAGAATTCGAGCTAGATACTCGAAGTGAATTACATCAAATAATTCATATTTCCCTTGTAACTCACCGAGCAATAGGGGATCGGTTTTGGTTGGAGCTGCAATTTCATTCGCATGGAGACCCTACGGGCATTTCACGCTTTTAACACAAGCAAAAGGAACGAACATGCGTACAGCGAGTCCGGCCTCCCGTAACACCTCCACAACATTCACTTCTGATGCCGCACGCAGGCATGCTGATATATGATACTGCATGAATCAAGGTGAGTGCGTGCCAACAGATGAAGACGGCGCAGTTCTCACAGCCTGTGAAGCATTCAATGCCGACACTGCAGGGCTTGCTACGGTGGCGGACAACTGTGCCGCCGCCGCCATAATGTTCAGTGTCGCGGCTTCCACAATGGGGTTGTGGAGCAGTGCTTCTGTTGGGTCGGCAGGGTTGAACGGAGCGTCCAGGGAGGGCAAGGGCAGGTCCGCCGCTGCGTAAACGCCTTCTATTTCGTCGATCGCCTCATTGATGATATTTGCAAGGCGGCGGAGGGTAGAAATGTCACTAGATCTCATTGCGAGAGTGAGAGGCCTTGTGACCGGAGGAGCAGCTTTATACAATTCATACTCGAGCCGCTCCGCGTTCTGCGGTTCGTTGGCTATACAGCAGACTTCCGGGTAACCATTAGCAAGTTTGTGTTGTAGCCGTTGGAGCCATCCAATGACTGATTTACCGCTGGCTCCACACACCAAATTTAGCGCCGAACCGACAACTTGCAACATAAATCAGCCATGGCTCCATAGCTGCAGGGCAAACTCTCTGTTGAGTATAGGTTCACCAAATACTGTACTTTTTCATTCAATTCGGCAGTCATGCGTCACGCACCCCTGTGTCGATCACGAATTTCGGTCGGAGTCACGTGTCACGGACTTCTGTCAAACCTCCCGGCGGTCACACAGGGCCTAAAATTGCGTGAAACCCTCAAACAGGTGCAAAAAAAGGAAATTTTTCGGTTCGAATGTCGAAAATTTCCGGTGTCACGCAGAAATTCAGTGGCTACCGAAATGTCGAATTGCTAAAATGGGTCACACATCACACCCCATGTCGATTTGAACGAAAGAGTACATTATCCCATTGTTTCTGGTTTAATTCCTCTATTCATTCATTATCCGCTGTCACCGGAGATTGGGACCCGAAATAATATCGATCGTCCGCCGAGCTCGGTTGGCCGGATTTCATTCAATTCCCTACCCCTCAGGTTTCCGAGTTGAAAGGGAGGGGGGCGGGATCCTTAAGTAGCCTCGCTCCACTGGTCCCCACAATGAGTCCCGTGTGTTGATGATCGAACCGCGCTCGCGGTCATCTTGCGTCAACTTCGAACGTAACTGAAGTCGGGAATAGCAGCTAAACGAGCCGTGAGAATGATCGGTGATCTCCGTGATGTTGTTTTTCATTCCTTCAAGTTTCCGCCAGGGTCCTCTCGTCTCAACAGGTTCCCTGCCCCTCCTTGCGGCATCCGATGACGGATTTTTGGTTACCATTCCCTAAAATTTACATTGGGAATCGTTCTCGGATCTTGCGTGCCGATCCCTCTTGCAAGCACCAGAAGCGGTAAAGTGACTGGTTCGCTGCCCTAAATTGTTGAACAACACACACCAGAAAAGGAAAAATTATATAATGCACTGAAAGTCTACCTGAAAATGCGAATTTCATTTTATATTTCAGATCCACAGAAATTAGGAATATCTTTGTGTCTGAAAGGTGAAATGAAAATACGTATTTCATATTCCATTTCAGACTCACTGAAAAAAGGACTTTCAGTGCCTATGAAATGTGCTCTGAAAGGACCACTTTCAGCATGGCTTTCAGAAGCACTGAAAGACTTATTTTCAGAAACAAAGAAAGTCATGCTGAAAGTTCAAATTTCAGCACACCTTTCAGGAGCATTGAAAGTTCTATTTTCAGATGATTGTCTTTGTTTTATCTGAAAATAGCTTTGTTTTATCTGAAAATAGATCTTTCAGTGCTTCTGAAAGGTGCACTGAAATTTGAACTTTCAGCATGACTTTCTTTGTTTCTGAAAATAGGTCTTTCAGTGCTTCTGAAAGCCATGCTGAAAGTGGTCCTTTCAGAGCACATTTCATAAGCGCTGAAAGTCCTTTTTTCAGTGAGTCTGAAATGGAATATGAAATACGTATTTTCATTTCACCTTTCAGACACAAAGATATTCCTAATTTCTGTGGATCTGAAATATAAAATGAAATTCGCATTTTCAGGTAGACTTTCAGTGCATTATATAATTTTTCCTTTTCCAGTGTGACAGATAAAGCTGTGTCAGATCGGGCTAATTTCGATTTGTGCATATTGATCGGAATGTAAAGGTCTGGCCGAAAAAACTGACACTGGGACCAGCTTTGGATCTGCGAATCGTTCGATTTCTCTCCAGAAAATCCCCCACGTTTCGGCTTCCATGATTTTTTACGGCTGGACTCTCTCAGAGTTGCACGTTTGTCTCTGCCTCCGACTTTCCGGGAATTCTTCGTGTCGTGGTCGTTTGTTTGGGTTGTTCTCTGCTTCGACATGATCATCAGGAATACTGATACTGACCTTTGGCGCATTGATGAATACGGTCTAGTCTGCAGGAGTGACTCAAGTCGTTCCAAGTCATGCAAGTTGCCACTGATCGCTGCCAACTAGCAGCTAAGTATTCAACTCAATTCTAATTCCAATTGAATTCTAGACACGTACCTACCATACCCTCAAAAACACCCTTTCCCGGTGCGCAACTCGACTAGATATTGCGCGTTGCGTTGTGCTAGCCCAGGCTTCTTGAGTTCAGATGAGAGCATAATTTCAGCCTCGGGAGAGTCGACATATATTAACTCGGATTGAGAGTGTAGAATCAAGAATACAGGTAACGTAGGGAGCGAGCGAGCGCGTGTGTGATCCAGGCCGGAGTATAGAGTGAAGCATATGGAATGCAGGTGGGCTAGCGGAAGGGGGGGGGAGGCTGCATGAATATTAATGGTTACTAAAAGAAAAGGGGTAAAATGAACAAATAAAGTGGCAAAAGAACGAAGATGCACATCGCCCCCATCCGCGCGCGCAACGACGGTGGGACTCGGCGGCGGGGTGAGGAACGCGCAGCCGCCATGCATGAGGACACGCGTACCCTTACCCTTACCCTTCGGCTCGCCATGGGGGTCGGAGGCGGAGGCGCCGGGTACGGTATCCTTGTCGGGAATCCACAAAGTCCAGGCACGATACTGCAGGTTGGGAAACTTTCTGCGAAGGCGGAGGGACAAAAGAGCGAGCGCTATCAAGGGAACCAGGAGGGTAATGCGGCGATGTAGATGAAATTCAAAATCACGCACGTTGTTTCCGTTTCCGCAGAACACTGGGCTTGTCATGTCCGTGCCCGTCGTAAGGGTGCCAAACAAGGCTAAGTAACGAAATCTCAGATCTTGAAGGAAACAATGAATGTGAGGCGCAGACGAAGACGAAGAGGAGATGTACAAGAGACGAACCTGCGATACATAAACATAAACGAAAGAGATGTGCACCAGGGTAGCCCCCAAAGAACACCAGGCACGGATTACGCTGAGCATCCCCGAGTCAAGCCGCAGCGTCAACCGGGAGGAGATGAGACGCGCCTGCATGGAATGGCCCAGGATGCGACTAAAGCTAAGGACGTCCTGGGAGTCCACTGCGCCGAGGGCGAGTATGCACGAAGGTGTCGCCGGCGCGTTGAGTCGGAGTGGAATGGCGGACAAAGACTGGAGACGATGGAGAGGTCGTAGCTCTCGGGGGATGTCTGGGATAGGAAATGAGCCAGTGGGGCTCGCAGCGAGGAGGGTGGAAGCAGCGGAAAACCCAATGTGTGACTATGTGACAACATGCGATGTACTGTTTCATTTCGACCAACTGTTCACGGGGTGTCACCCGTCACCTCAAAAGTTCACTGGACAAAGTGTTCATTGATCGGCAATCACGTCAAAATTCCCATATATGGAAGTCCGGCGAATGCCGGACAGAAAATTTTGACGTTTTCTTGCCTTTTTAGGCCACAAAATCGCAACGTCACCGTCACCTGGGCCAAAAGTGTTCAGTTCACGAGCGGCCGTCACCCGTCACCCGAACACTTGGTCGAAATGAAACAGTATATACCTCCGAACTCCTCTCACACACTGTCAGCCCAACCCCAACGAGGGATGGCGTTGCTGAGGATTTAGATATTGAAAGTGCAGACACGAGCACTGCAGCGACAGACGCGACAGCCGCGAAGAGCGTGCGCGTGGTGGCAAAAAGCAAGCGTGGAAGCGATCGGATCTGATCAGCATCATGACATCATGACGTCCGCTCTTCCTGCACTCGCATATCCGCCCAGTGCTGCCCTCGACCCGTGCGGGAGAATAACGAAGTCCCATCGCTTCCCTTAACTTGACACACAGCTCACTATTCTGCGTCGTGTAATGTATGATGTATCCTAAGCCTCACCCATCCTCCTCCCTTCACGATCACTAACGCTTGTCGTTTGGTAGGAAGAACGCGGTTTGAGGATGGTGCAACAGGATGGATTTTTGCCGGAGCGCCTGCGCAAGCATTGACAGAACCGGATGTGCTACTAGCTTGGCAGTTTGGAGCTGTCGGTTAGCACGCGACAGGGTGTGGGTAGCAATTGGAAGTGTGAAGCACGCCCATAAGATGTCTGCGAACGCCAACGGCAGACTGCTGACGGTGACTCCACGGCCACACGCGTTGGTAGGGGTGTGGAGAAGAACAGCTTTCCATCCGGCTTCATGTATGACGTCCATCTGTGAGGTCCCTCTTTTAACTTCCACCCATCGGGATAATTGGCGGCAAAGCGTTCGCTTTCGCTAATATTTTAGTTCAAGTTCAACTTCAAGTTGAAGATCGATCCGGAGCTTCTGACCTATCTTGCATTTAGGCATATCGGCCATTTAACACTGCAGTTCAAACATTATGCCGCTCACTCTGAGGATGAGAAGTACAGCGCACGAAATTGTCGCTGGCTTCCTCCCAAGCTGGCAAAAAAAGCCATTTCAAACTTGACGCCGAAGTTTCACGACAATGATACTCCCACTATCTTGTACCCTCGTTCCCATATTATAAGCTTCGCATTCTAAGGTCCAATGATAATTAATTGAGTATTGAAGAGAATGACACCCAGCGAAAGAACCTCCGAGTCCATTGTTAATTAATTGGAGTCACTATGGTGGCAGACTCAGGATGGGCAAGAGGGAAGGGCGGGCAACGGAGTAAACAGGGCCATGGAGTACTTTACACCGTCTATCTCTGCTCCGACGTAGCGGGTGTAAGGAGATCCGGCCAGGTTCAAGGTCCAAATAGAGTAGGCGGAGTTTACTGCGACAGTGGAGTCAGGCGAGAAACCGTTCGTCTCGGTGACAGCGACATGTCCCGAAGAGTCGCGGGCTTCAGTCTCAATATACACGCTCGTCACATTCACGCCTTTGCGCACCTGTACTGGGTCAGTACTGCGACACAGAAAAATGGCACAAAGACACGCACTGCAACGTTGTATTGGGCCGTAAAATTATTACTGAAAAAGCACGAAGTTGTGGAGAATACAACAGCGTCCTGCACCGCGAACCCGACACCGTCTTGGTCTTCCAGCTTGCCGTCGACCATGAACCGCATATTCGTGATACCGGCCGCGGCGTCGAGCGAAAGACCGCTGCTATCAGCGCCGAACCTATAATAGGTACCTACTCCATCGGGGTAGCTTGTAACTGACTCCAACGAGGAAATCAGGGTGGAATTGTGAACACCTCCGAGGTGGTCATCCCAAAGAAGCAGCGCGACGCGATTGGGATTATCGGTCAAGTTCCAGAACTAGACACAGAATTAGTGAAAGAGACGCGTTACCTATAATTATTGATCCATACCCTAACTTGGCCTGAAAACTGAAGGATGTCACCATCCAGAGTGAATTCGAGGTTGGAAGGTTTGACAGGCAACGGCGTGATAACATCGCTGAGCTGGACTCCGCTGGGCACCGTATCAAGCATGCGCGCGAACAGTTCACTGCAGCGCGAAGCAAATAGCTCGGGCGAGTTGGCGAATCTGTAAGGGTAATTTTGTAAGAGGACGACACGAGGCACAGGGGACCTACGAGAGCATGGTAACATTGCCATCGCTGCCGAAAATTCGACCATCTGAATTTGTGGTGTCGTTAAAACCTACAACCAGTGGGTTTTGAGTGGTGCCAGAAATATACTCCATTGCGCTGCATTGAAGTCACGATGTGTAGACTCTGGTAGAGCGCAGCTACGCACATGTTGTTATCAAAGTGTAGGTTAGTTGAGTCAAAATGTGCCACAGATTCGGTGCTGTTTGGGTCATTTAATTCCGGCACAATGTCAGGGAATGGAGCATGTTGGACACCGCCGAACGTGTGTCTGAAAAATAAGGGATCAATGAATGGGTTTCAGAGGAGAAATTACCCACCCGCATGCGACGAGTGCGATCATCTCATCCTGCGTAAATCCCTGTTTGGCGAAGGCGGCGATATGTGAGTCGAGGGTTTGCTCGGGTTCAGGAACGCCGGGCAGGTTAGGTTCCGTGGCGTCCACACGTCCTCCTCGGAAAGGGATTTGAGGACCTCCACTTGGAGTCACATTGGGTCGGCAGATGAGGACCCAATAAAAGAAAAAACTCACCAAAATTCAACGGCTATGACCATTCCAAGCGCGAGGGTGTCAGCAACTGTTGAAAAACGGTCAGATTCTGCTGGATACCCGTGTGCGAGGTGATTTACCGGAAACGTAACGAGTGGAAAATCCCGTGAGCACACCAAGGGTGTTACCAAACCCGTCACCAACGTTCTTCGAGGGGATCTCGTTAGTCTCAACTCCATCGTGCACATGGAAGACAATACACCTCCGCCCGTGCTTGCTCTTCAGCAAACCTGATTGACGCATCCAGGCCTCCCGTGCCGTCCGCGATGTTATGGGTCGCCATGTCGTGGTACGCCTGTGCTATGTAAGGGGTGCGTAGCTGCCGGAAGGAATGAATGTGTCTCACTGTGCGTATCCAGTCTGCGACGTTGGACCTTCCTGTGGGACCACTGAACTCTGTTGGCGCGAACGAGAAGGTATCACAGGGTTGAATGAAGCTTGCGATGCCAGTGGTGCCTGGTGTTATCTCGTAGAGCAAGGATTCGAGTTCATCGAGCATCGGGGAAGGCCAAACATATGCATGGGCGGCTGCAAAATATGTCAAGAGGGCGAGTCGGAGCATTATGTCAGTAAGTACCTGGATCTTCCTTTTTAAACTAGGCAACTCGACTCAGTAAATAGCTCGCTGGGGGATGCGTGGCTGGGCGGAAGGGCCACAAATCGCAGCCGATATGACCGGCCGCCTTCAAACGCAATGTAACAGCCGTGGGTTCGGATCCCACACAACCCGCGGATTATTACAGACGAGCTAATTTCGAACCGGACACCATGGACGACTGATGTGGTGAAATTCCACGACTCAGATGGAGAATCTTAGAATGCTTCTGCAGACTGAGTACCTTTACACCAACCATCCCGAAGAAGAAGAAAAAGCAAATAGCATGCTGATCAGCCAGTTGACATTTTCTTGGCGCAACCTTGGCAACCCCAGGGAGCGGCCATCGAGTAACCATCTCATGTATCCGGCCCCGTACTCTGATGTGAACCTGCTTACACCAGACATTCACTGTATTTAATCCAGGTCAGCACATCCCACAACACATTCAGCAGTATCGGGAAATCATCCACTGTTTTTCGTGAAACTGCGGACATCGGGATGCCTGTGATCTTGCACGGTCTTTTTTGGCCCTGTCGGGCTTTTGTGGCCGGAGTCACTTACATGGTTGCGAGTAAAAAGTCAGACAGGCCAATTTAAGCTATGATTGGGGGGTAGGCGGTAGCTTGCGAACCCGAGCTGAACGTGCGTCTTCTGTAGCCCCCACCACTCACCGAAAATTTCCCCAGAGCGTTGGATAAGTTCACCGCAGTTCATCGGTGACACCCATCGGTCGAAAAAAAAACCGACGATGCTGTAAGTATCCGTTTCAGTGATGAAGCATTGATATCAAACATGTGGGAGACGTCGGATCCGTTACGATCAATTGTCTCTATAGACTCGCGTAGAATGTCCCATGAATCATCATAATATGGGACCGACGAAACACGACTCACTCGGTAGAAATAGAACAGTGACACATTGACTGAAAGGCGGCACATGTGCCAACGTCAACGGCATTTCGCATGCCTGGATTTTGCTGCATGAAGAGATGGTGCTTGTGTTCGGATTCTTCTCGCCGCGTCGTAAATTCGGGGTGGGTGAGGGTGCGCAAAAAAAATCGATCCTTTGATGAAATGCGAGAGTACTCTACTGTTGACGTCGTCACGCGCTGTGCACCCGGGTGGTTAATGACAAACTGCAGAACTCCTGTATATGACAACAAACTGCCTGAATACATGGAATATTCTATGCCCCTATACATTGACATCTACACATCTCAAGCTTGACGTCAAAGTTTTACGACAACGATACTCCCACTATCTTGTACCCTCGTGCCCATATTATAAGCTTCGTATTCCAACGTCGAATGATAATTAGTTGGGTATTGCAGAGAATGGAGTCCATTGTTAATTAATTGGAGTCACTACGGTGGCAGACTCAGGATGGGCAAGAGGGAAGGGCGGGCAACGGGGTAAACAGAGCCATTGAGTACTTGACACCGTCTATCTCTGCGCCGACGTAGCGGGTGAAAGCGGATCCGGCCAGGTTCAAGGTCCAAATAGAGTGGGCGGAGTTTACTGCGACAGTGGAGTCAGGCGAGAAAACGTTTGTCTCGGTGACAGCGACGTGTCCCGACGAGTCGCGGGCTTCAGTCTCAATATACACGCTCGTCACATTCACGCCTTTGCGCACCTGTACTGGGTCAGTACTGCGACACAGAAAAATGGCACAAAGACACGCACTGCAACGTTGTATTGGGCCGTAAAATTATTACTGAAAAAGCACGAAGTTGTGGAGAACACAACAGCGTCCTGCACCGCGAATCCGACACCGCCTTGGTCTTCCAGCTTGCCGTCGACCATGAACCGCATATTCGTGATACCGGCCGCGGCGTCGAGCGAAAGACCGCTGCTATCATCGCCAAAGATATACGAGGTACCTACTCCATCGGGGTAGCTTGTAACTGACTCCAACGAGGAAATCAGGGTGGAATTGTGAACACCTCCGAGGTGGTCATCCCAAAGAAGCAGCGCGACGCGATTGGGATTATCGGTCAAGTTCCAGAACTAGACACAGAATTAGTGAAAGAGACGCGTTACCTATAATTATTGATCCATACCCTAACTTGGCCTGAAAACTGAAGGATGTCACCATCCAGAGTGAATTCGAGGTTGGAAGGTTTGACAGGCAACGGCGTGATAACATCGCTGAGCTGGACTCCGCTGGGCACCGTATCAAGCATGCGCGCGAACAGTTCACTGCAGCGCGAAGCAAATAGCTCGGGCGAGTTGGCGAATCTGTAGGGTAATT